>JBAMJV010010929.1:0-82502 GCA_037951105.1 Echinarachnius parma | reverse complement strand
CAAATATTAAATGCAGTGCCATCGTGGAGCATAAGGCAGTATTAGCTTGAAACTGCTAAACTTACATTCGTATATAAGAATCGGCATAACGACTGCAGCACTCTTTCCTCGACAATGTCGATATGACGAGCATTGGTTCATAAGCCAATTCATATTTTGATTTTGGCCCCCGGATCCACCCGCCACTCGACTCACTACCTCTCGCCCTAATTGGCTGATGATCCAAACATTGTACTGATCATGATAATTGCAATTGTATTTTTCTTTGGGCCCACCTCTCGATCCACCGTCCCGAATGTGTGCATAGACTTGCTTCTTCTCGCCTGATAAACTAAGTATTGACAAACTACCTCGCAAACTGAGCTCAGGCCTCGCCCAGGCTCGGGTTCCCTTTTGAAGTGAGAACCCATTGCGATTGGGAATCGGCTCAACCAGGTGTATGTAGTAACACGATCTGGGCAAATTGAAAAATATTGAAGAAAATCGGGTGATCGTTGGACACGTTTGAGTGAATCCCCATAGCAGAGCATACCGGAACACGTACCCTGGCTACTACTATACTGCTTTAATCCACTCTCTGCAAATTACAACTATACAATCGAGGGGAGGTTTTATTTAAGACAACCATCTTAAGTCATGGATTCAAAAATGTTACCGTGCCTCCTCCTTCTTGTCATCGTTATCCAGACAAAGGGATCTTTAGTGTGCCCGATGTCTTGTACGTGCAAGAATGAGTTTCCGAAAACTGAAATACTTTGCACGGATAAAATGACAGTTACTAGCGTTCCTGATGACATACCGTGTAATGCGACCGACCTCTCTATTGCGTACACCAGATTGAGTCGAGTATACAAGGAGGATTTCTTCTGCCTGCGCAACCTCCGTACTCTCCGGCTTGCTTACAACAACATACATTACATCGAGGAGGGTGCTATGGAGGATCTGACCACCTTAGACTTTCTAGATATGTCGTACAACCATCTAACTTTCATTCCATACCTCGGCTCTTTACCCAATCTAGTCATAATCATAATCTCACACAACCTGCTGGAAGATTGGCCGCGTCGTTTGACTTCCAGGAGAACCCTTCATGAACTCAATATTGCATACAACAACCTGCCCACACCAACCAGGCTCCCGTATCACGCGAGATTACTCAGGATACATGGTAACAGGATTGAAGATATATCAGAGACCATGTTTACTGACGGACCTACGGAAATATACATGCTGTTCATGGGAGCCAATGACATCAAAGTCCTAACTAATCTCAGTATATTAAACCGAGTAGAAGTACTCCATTTCGACTCGGGCAATATTCAACATGTCCATGGCGAGGCGTTTTCTCAACTTTCCTATTTAGAGATACTCAACCTCGAAAACAACCGATTGAAAGACGTGACGGCTATTAGGAATCTTCCAAGCTTGCTTCGCATCTACTTAGCTGCTAATAAGCTACGATCGATCCAGTACCCGGCTTTGTCTAACCTCACCAACCTTAAAACACTGGACCTCCGAGATAATCTGCTAGTCCAGGCAGCGATGCACCACGTATAACTACCGCATCTTCAGAGCCTCTTGCTGAATGGCAACAAATTACGCCTTTTGGACAACGAGTTAATACTACGGAATAACTCTGTTGAAATATTGAACCTGAATCGCAACAATCTCACTGAATTATTTTTGACTGGATGTCTGGAACTTGTGTACGCCAGTGGGAACACACTGACTTCAGTGAACCTTTCCTACCCTGTTCACCAACACTTAGATCACATCGATTTAGCCGATAACAGATTGTCGTCCATTGACAATTTGACAAACATGACTAACCTACGATCGTTATGGCTCCTTGAGAATTCAATGAGAGAGTGGAGGGAAGAAAATCTAAAGGGGAATGTGAAGCTGCTGATTTTAAGACTTGAGCTGAACGAGATACAAGTAATAGAGAAGTTTACCTCTCTGCCGTTGCTCAGCTTTTTAAACATGTCTGGAAACAGCCTGGTTTATCTCGGAGGTGACACATTTGAAGGTATGGTTAAGTTGCGTACCCTTGACATTTCCTGCAATCAGCTTCTTCGTTTTAATCTCAGCAAAACTTTGGGCTCCCTTAAATGGTTAAAGCTAGAGAATAATAGGATACAAATGATAGATGAACAGGTTATGAAACACCTTCCCGTTCTGAGCACTTTGCATCTTTCAAATAATGACATCCATGTACTTCAGCCATTTTCGTCTCTTTTGACAACGTTAGATCTTGCAGGGAATCACTTATACGAGTTCGACATGACAAAATATTGGGGTCTATCATCACCTTATCAATTGTACCTCGACAGGAACAAACTGTGTTTTGTTTTTATGCCTGCATCTGGTGATATAGCGGTTAGTCTGGATAATAATAGGGCACGCCTGTGTGAAAATTCGACCCTGTCCGCTCGAATAATAAGCGCCCAAAGCAATTTGGTCTGACTGATTTCCGCGCAATCACTATTCACGACAGACTAATTGTTGTGAGCCTTCCGGGGAACTTGATTCGAGAGATTGGTCCCTATCAATTTTATGGCGCAGGAGCTCTGCAGGATCTGAACTTGTCGACCAATGTGATAGCAGTTATACAGGAGACCGGGTTCCGAGGTCTGATCAACCTTCAAAATCTAGATCTGGAGAGCAATCGACTTACATATCTCCCATCCAATTTATGTATTGATCTCAATCGTTTGACACAGATTCGCCTTTCCAACAATCCCCTCACTGATACATACGTAACTATGATGAGTAGTTTAAATGAACTAAAGTGGCTTGATATGTCCCATTCGCATATATTACCTACTTTTGATGCGATTGGTAATGTGGCATACCTCTACCTGACGAATAATTCGAAGATACAGACACGGTTCAGAAATACCAGCAACATCACATTCCAAAACCTCAGGATACTTAATCTTGCACAAAACAATCTGACTGATGTTTGTCATCTAAACGTCCATGCTCCCAATCTCCGAACTTTAGATTTATCAAATAATCAAATTTCACCAATTCCTGACATCCGTTTTCCGTTCGTTAACGGACCGTACCGAATGGAACTCTCCCACAACCGTATCCTAATTATCAACAACAAAACGTTTCCAGCGCATCAGCAATTCTGCAGATTGGTTCTCGATCATAATCGTATACGAGCAGTTGGAAAAGGTTCGTTTCGTTTTCAGATGACACTCTGGATGATTTCCTTGAATGGAAATCAGCTCACCAATTTGGAGGGAAATTCGCTGACTTTCTTTTCGAAACATTTGATTGTATCACTCCATGATAATCCTTGGGCTTGCGATTGTCACATGTCGCACTACCTCCGATCCTTTGCCAGCTCATCTGTAATATGTAAGTCCCCTCTACGACTTGAAAGCCAATCCCTAAAGGATGCTGCAGCCTCTTCATCTTCGGGTCTGTTGTGTCCTCCAAGTCTCTGCACCCAGCCCCGGCTTTCCCTGATCGCATATGTCGGGGAGAGATCTCTCGAGTTACCGTGTCCAATTGCGCAAGAGAACCTTGCATCCGGGATTCACTGGTCCTGTTTCCTCTGACGAAGGCCTCTTCTCGTCCCCGAAGGTAGTTCGTGCATATCTAGAGGGCGGATTGCTTATCAAGCTGGTGTCCAGTGACATGCCTAGCACCCTCTCTTGTTGGGCAGAGAATGACGGTGGCAGGACAAACTTTACTCTTGACTTTGTCATTATGGATCGAGGGCGTACCGGAAGTGAGCGGATTTCTTCAAACAAGACTGTGCTTTCCGTCGCGGAGTATAAGAGGGTTGCTATTTGTAATGGCAATGCATCAAAGGAAATTAATTTTACTTTAGTAAGCGTGGCTGTAATTTGTATTCGTGTTGTGTTCTGATATGATTAGGGAGTTTTCGCGCGAAGACAACGTTAGAAATCACTCGACCTAGTTAGGGGTGGGGGGGCTAAAATAAAACCGGATCACTACCATGTATAGCATGATGGCACCTTGCGCAAGCAGCGAGTCTGAGACTTTTCGAGGGAGCGAAGCGACCAAGCCCGAATGATCGAAGCGGGGTAAGCTATGGGAGGGAGGTGAGGGGGAGGTGTGGGGGGGGGGGGGGGGGGGGCTCCCAACTGAGAGAAGGGATGATGTGGGAGGGGGTGTCCCCCTCGCACAGTATAGGGAGCTTTTTTATATATTTTTTAAAACTTGAAACTATGCAATCTGGGGCATACCTAGGAAGAAAATTCGGACTTGACGCCATGTACTATAAGTGGGTAAGTGCGTCATGATTCTTCCGACTAGACAAAAAAAACACGTTATAGTTGTTTCATGAAGAAAACAATTTGCTTTTAAATATGCACCCAAACAAATTATATTCGCAAAGTGACATAATAATAATAATAATAATAATAATAATATACATTTATATAGCGTATAATAGTAAGATTACTCTCTATGCGCTTTACATACTAAATTAAATAAACAAAATATATTACAACCTACAAAAACAACATACACACAAAAATTATACAATTAAAGACAAGATAAACATTATTACAGTGCAGCCTATTTAAACAAAAAGATGGGTCTTCAATGACTTCACAAAACAATCTGTGTTTGTAATGTCTCTCAATTGTTGGGGAAGCTCATTCCATAACCTGGGTGCTATACTGTTCCAAATGCACGATCCCCGTATGTATGTGTTTGTGTTTTAGGGACTATCAAGAGGTTCTTTTTTACGGAACGGAGACTTCTCATTGGTTTATATAGTTTCTACTAATACCTTATGGCACAAAATAATTATTTTATAAATAATCCTTATGACATACGTGTATATACAGTTCAAACATTGCACCAAATTGCACATAATTTATGATACAACAACATGAACAAGGTTGACCAGCCATAGACAAAGCCGATCCCCGAGGGAGAGTTTGATGGGAGGGAGGTGGGTGTCAGCGCATGCCCGGTAAGGGAGCTTTTGCATTGTTTACTTTGAATTATGCAATCTGGTGCATACCTAATAAGGAAATTTGACTCAACATAAAGTAGAATCTGAGTTATCATGTCTCAAGAAACACCCTTTTTGTTTAAATCACCGGTATCGGATTAGAAATAAGCCTTGATTGAATGTTATTTTTTTTTTTGTGGGGGGGGGGGGGGGGACGAGGGGGCAAGAGCCCCCAAGCCCCCCCCCCCCCCCTCCTCTCCGCACCAGTACGCCAGTAAGTACGGTCCATGATCAGACGGGGACGTCCACGGCTGTGGCGATTCAGTCTGAGGTATTTTGCCCAAAATACCATCCTAACACCTAACAGCAAAACATGTCCCTGCCATTTAGCTGCCTGAAAAAAGATACGATGAAGCTCAAAGATTTGTTTCCGATTATGATTTTTCACGAATGATGTGATTAATTTGCCAAATTATGGCACGAGTTTGCCTGAATATGACATGAGTTTGCCCGAATATGGCAATTTTCACAACTCTAGGGTGGGGGGGGGGGGGGGGGGGGGGGAACCCCTAGCCCCCTGCTTAAGTAATGTGGGTTTGAGGAAAGAGAGTCACATATATACAATAGTGTTGATAAATATATAGGGACTATATTTAAAATGTAAACAAATAAAATAAAATGTTTTTTTAAAATGTTCGTTGTTTATAGGAATATCTTGTTATGTATAACACGATCTTTCCGTGTTCATCTTATGTATATTTTGGTCACATAAATACGTCAGTCAACGTAAGTGCCGTAACGTGACGTTGTTTGTTGGGTCATTTTTGTCAAAATGAATGGAGAAAATGTGTACGAGTGATATAAAAATAGATGTACTTTTGCAAACTCAGTAATACAACTTTCCAAAGTTAACCTTTGAATTAGATAAAATAACAGATAATGATGTGTATATGAGGTGGCCACAAAATAGGGGATTATACTTGATTAATCTAAGAAAAGCTGGATATAGCTGAGTATTTTGCTTTTATTGATCATGTTGATACAAACGCATTTTGTATGAAGTTATTATATTGGGATTACATCCGTGCCTCGCAAATGCTCCTTATGTTTTTGTTTTTTTAATGAGCAAAACATGTTGTTACTTACTCAGAACCCACGTATTTCTCTGCTTATTTTTGTTTTGATTTCTTTTATATCACGGTCGTGGCCGTGAAACCAAAAAGTGGTCCCTACATCAAAATGACGCAAAATTTTACTTTTAGACAGAGTTTTTACATTTTTCACGGAGAATCAAATTATGCTAAAAGTTTTCCATCGACCATATGAATTTAAAGGGGTAGTTTAGTTTTGGTAGAGAGGGAGCTGCACATCACAATTTTTTTGTGAGGTAATGAAAAACTGAGTGTCGAATTTGAGAGAACATGCAATTTTAATTGCAGAATAAACTTTATTTGGTCAAAATCGACCCAGAAACGGCTGAAATATCAATAAATATATCTGATCTTATAATTATTTGGGGCCCAAATAATTAGATGATTTTTAGAAAAAAAATTTAAAATGCTTGCACTTTTTCAAAAATGTTCAAAAGCGTTTTTTAAATAGTTGTTGATGATCTCGCTATTTAATCATTATATCAATAAAACATCATATGCATAATTTTGTATGAAAAATGGTTGAAACCAATGCCTTTTTAAAAAGCGCCCTCTTGTGTTTTAATGGCTCTTTTTGAATAACATGCTTTTTACTTAGTCGTTTGTAATTTTGTATAGCTTTCGAGCATGGTGGAGTTATAAGTATTAGTTTATAATGTTACTGTGCAGGTTTTGGCTACTAAAGTTCAGCCTTACCAAAACTAAACTAACCCTTCAACAGAAAATCTAAGTAAAAATCATAAGTGGGACTGCCCCTAAAACTTTGCCCGACGCTGTCGGCATTACACAAAAGGCGTGTGACATCATTGCTGGCAGAAGTTTTGGAATTGTTTGTACAGATTGGGTTTCAGATTAGGATTCAGATTAGGAAAGGCTAACCGACATGTCCATGAACAAAGGCATTCAAATAAAAGTCGCGGATTCAAACATTCAATGACAAATTCACTGATTTCAAGTGTTATCTTTATTTTGAAAAGCATGCACGTTCGTGAAAATAAACCAAAGTGGCCGATTCTAATATTAATTTAATCTCTCTATTAATTGTTAATGATAGCACACATCACATTACTCTTTAAAACAATGACGTTTCAAGTGTTGAATTTAAATGTTAAAGGGATAGTTGAGTGTTGGTATAGGGGGGCACTTCACAAAATATTTTTTTGTGAGATAATGAAAAACTGACTGTCAAATTTGAAAGGACATACAATTTTAATGACAGAATAAACTTTATTTGAACAAAATCGGTTCAGAAACGGCTGACATATCCATAAACATATTTGTATTAAAAAATTCTTCACCAGGGGATATTTTGACTTTTTAGAAAAAATGATCTCTATTGAATCATTATTTTAACAAAACATTAAATGCACAATTTTGTATGAAAAATGGCTAAAACCAATTATTTTTAAAGAGAGCGCCCTCTTGAGTTGTAACGGCTCTTTTTGAATGATAATAGGGGTTTTAATAAGGGTTTTACTTAGTCGTTTGTAATAAGACTTTTGTAATTGTGTATACTTTTCGAGCATGGTGAAGTTATAACTATTATTTTGTATTGTAATGGTGCAGGTTTTAGTTACTAAAGTTAAGTTTGACCAATACTCCACTATCCCTTTAAAGGATGACTAAATTAAAAACGCATGTTGACTTTGGTTGATCTATAATAATGAATACATCACATATCTGTTGACTATTCGATGTACATTTTTGTCATTTTTTAAATATTTTTGTTTCTATTATTTTTGTTCGACCTGCTAAGATCCACCCCTAAAAAAACTCTTCTCCATTGACTTCTCTGACATCACAATACCATTTAACCATCGATCAGCTAGATAAACATAAACAAAAGATATGTTCTCACCCACTGAGTACCTTATTGCATTAGCATTTGATGTTTTCATTGAAACCCTTCTTTTCATGGTGAGTAGGCATTGTATGAAGGTGATCAGTTGACATACCAATGTATTTTGTTCATCTAGCTGACTGATGGTTGAATGGTATTATGATGTCACAGAAGTCAATAGCTTCTGGCGGTTTTTTTTTAGGGGTGAAGCTTAGCAGGTAGAAAAAAGTAATTACAAAATTATATAAAATATATGACAAAAATGTACATCAAATAGTCAACAGATATGTGATGTATTCATTATTATAGATCAACCAAAGTCAACATGCGTTTTTAATTTAGTTACCCTTTAATAGGTGATATAAGATGTTTTATGTTTTATGTTTTATGTTTGACACTCCATAATATCATAGATTTGTTTTGGTCATTTTATAGCGCATATATTCAATGTGGAATGTAATTAATGGCACAAACATAGCTGTATATGTATTACGTCTGTATAACAAAGAGGTTTTAAAAAAAATCTGAGCTTATATTATTGATATGTATTGATATTTTTGTGGATTGATGATTTTCTGCACATTAAAAGAGAATATACCTTTTTAAAACGTGACTTGTCTGTGTACTTCAATGTTTATGTCCTTTAATTTCAAACTGCCACACACTCTAAGTTATGTAAACACTACAAACATGACACACACATACATACAAACAAACAGATATACACACACATACATGCACACACACACACACAAGTCACATACAAGTGCACATACACACACACAATCACACATAAACATACACACGTATACCTAATTACCTATACATATACAAACACATATAGGAAATCAAAACGTTAAGGAAACACTGAGAAAAATATTTTCAATTAATTAAAAATAAATCCCTGTAGAAGCCCCATGGGAAAAAATTTGGAAACTATGTTTACTCAGAGTGTTTTCTTAAAGGGACTTAGTAACATTGTCCAAATCCTAAACATCCAATTGAAATTCTAGCGGTTCTCTCATACACCTTGTTGTATTCTTATCAACAAAAAAAGCATGGGACAGGTTTTGGTTTTTCAAATTTCCCTTTCGTTAAAAAGATATTTACGATTGAAGTGTTCAGTTGTCAAAAATTATCCAACGGATCGTTAGAACCGTGTACAAAGTGAATGCAATGAGTTGGTGAATGTCACTTTGCATTTTTGCTCATTACTCGGCCATTTTAAGTCCATTTAACTTGAAATTTTCACACAGCACCTAGTGGACATATCAGATAACAATAATATATATTGTATCAACCACTCATCACTTTTTGCAAAGTTACCAGATCCCTTTAACGTTTTGTTTTCCTATTATTCCACAACACTGACGCACAGCAAGGTTACAAACACATAATACAAACACATATACATGCATACATACATTCATGAACACACAAACAAAAAGAACAAAATGGATACAACACTGGTACGCAAAAGCATTTGATCATTAATTTTTCTTTTAATCAACCAGATATTGCATAGTATTCCAGATTCCATTTTATGAAACTATATCTTGAAACAATAACACAAACAATTCCCGGCAGGGTAAAGTAAACAGTTGTACGCTCAAACATAATGGGAGATAACATTCAAAATGCTAAGTTGTCATTACCTAGAATATAGATGTAGATACCACACAAAAAACATTGTTCATATTCCAAAATATCCTCAGTGGAACCTCATTATAAAGAGCTCAAGTATAACATACCGTAAATCTCTGTGTATAAGACTTTTTTTCCAACGGAAAAATGCAAAAGTGGGGGGTGCGTCTTATGTACAGGCACAGAAAAAAAGAAAAAAAACAACAATTTATGTGTCACCCTGTAGTGCTGTTGGAACACAAAATCATGAGTCTAGGCTCCTATTGAACGCTTACTGCTAATAGTAGCATTCATATACATTTTCTCATAATTAAAAATAGTGCTTTAAGCACTAATTTTAATAGTAAAAACAAATTGCATATTTAATGAGCAGTGGCTCATGAATATATAAATATTCATGAGCAGCAGTGTGTTACTGCTCATGAAAGCAATTTTTAAGTTTTAACTAACCACTATTTTTAATATGAGAAAATGTATATATGTTGATGAATGGTACTTCTGACAGTAAGCTTTTGTTAGGGCCTAGACCTGTGTCGTATGCATTCCAACAGCACTACAGGGTGACTAAAACAAATCACTACATTTACATGGTGTCTTAAAAAAAAAAAAAAATGGTACCCTTTTTACAACAAGATAATCTTGCTGGTCCAACATCTTTGTATTCTTCTATATTTTTTTACCTGATCTTGCTTGGTAATATTCAGGTCCCCGTTTCACAAAAGAGTCTTATCTAAATACAGTCTTAATTGTCAAGTGACTGACTTAATTATGTACATATTGTACGTAATTCAGTCATAGTCGCGTGACAGTTAGGATGGTCCTTAGATAAGACCCTTTCATGAAACGGGGCCCAGGGTCCCAAGCTCCTCATTATAACAACCTTCCACTGTATAATGAAAACATGAACATTACAAAATGCAGGACTTTAAAAGAATTTCAGAATATAAACCATCAATGAATGTATGAACATTACAAAATACATGTAGGCCTACAGGACTTTAAAAAAAGAATTTCAGAATATAATCCATCTACATGTAATAAACACTGTTTTTTTAATAAAATAGGCACGAAATTGAACATCTACATTTACATGTATGTGTTGGCAAACTCTTTATAAGTCAAATAGACCACTGCCCTAGACTCAGTGCCCGGGGAACAAATAAGGCACATGTTAGTGAAATTATAATGTTGTTAAAATAAAAATATATAAATGTAGAGCTCTCCTACCCTATAGTTGAGCACTGTACGAATACTTGCAGTTCACCATTATACTTTCTAGAATGATATTATATTATGTATGTGAAGTATCTTTATGCTATTGAAATGTTCCCTTTCACACTGGAGAGGTGGATGCTATGTAACCCAAATCTCAGGATACTTACTATTCAAGCTTTGCGGGGAGTGTAGGTTGGGCCATGTGGAAATACAAAAGAGACTTTCAGGAACGCTGCTGACCATAACACAGGACTGTCTGACTTGCAACAAGCAAACAAGATGGGAAAGCCAACAATACTACCAAAACAGACCTGCCGGAAATGTGCTGCTTTCTGCAGCAGTATTGTTTGCTGGTGGGAGCTGGGCGAAGATGGAGCAGATCGTATCAAACTTAGGACTGGCCTGTATTGTAGAACAGACGGTCTATGATATCCAGAAGAACATCCTACAGCCAGTTATCGAGAAGGGGTGGGCGAAGGAACAAAAAGCACATATGAGTGAAATTCACAATTTGTTACCATGCTGTTACCCAAATCTCAGGATATTTTAGTGATTGGGGATTGTATAACCCTGAAACAATGGGATGGTCCAATTTGTTAAACATTTACCACTGCCAAAATAGCAGGGGACAGCTTCAGCTCAGGGTCAAATGACCAAGTGGAGGATAGCGGTGTCTCGTGCAACTTGAAGTAATTACCATAATCTAAATGATATCAGAACACCACTAAGGAGAGTGATGAATTTGTATTGTCATTGTCACTTTTTATTCCCACTTTTTACTCATCACCCCTGAGGATGCAGCAACAATACCAATTGTTAACGCCCACCGACTCGCACCCCGACAACGCGGGAAACAGCCATCCAGCCCTCACCCGATTATCGTCGGGTTCGGGAGTATAGCTGATCGCGATCGTCTCCTTAGATCTGCACATCTGACAACAAGCCATGGCCAGACCTGGTCCATGGGAATGATCGCCTCATGATCTCCGCAAGGAAGGCCCGAGCCCTAGCCGAAGCAATGATTCTCCAACACAAATCCGTCCATCATGTGCTCCAGCCCAAGCTAGCCAGCAGAATGAACCTCCACCGAGCCGAAACAGAACAAATAATGCCAGGACTATGAAAGCTAATGTACCAACTTTCTTCATCGGAGAAATGCACCATAGATGTCCATATTGCCTCGCCTTACGGTTCAAGAATGAATCTTTGAACTGTTGTCATAATGGCAAAGTGCATCTTGAAAGTTTGGCTCAATACCCACAAGAACTAAAAACTTTTCTCAAAAGTGACAACGCACAATCAAGAGACTTCTTAAAGAACATTAGAAGCTATAATAGCTCATTTGCATTTGCTTCTATTGGTGCAATGATGGCGCAATGATGGCGCCACCACAAGGACATGGACCATATTGTTTCCGAATACATGGACAATTGTATCACCGGACAGGGACTTTACATCCAAATGAAGGACACCAACCAAAATATGGACAGCTGTATATAATAGAAGGTGAGGAAGCCATGGACAAACGAATGCAGCATCCACAAGGAATGAACTGTCGGCGAGACACCATGTCCATAGTGCAAACAGTCCTAGACCAGACCAATCCGTATATCGCAGCATATAGACATATGTATCAGATTGAGCAAGAAGAGATGTTCAAAGCCACAATGACAGCAGAAACACCACCCACGATCGAGATGGTTTTCAAAAGGGGGGCCGACCATCAAAGATACAACTTACCAACAAGCGATGAAGTCGCAGCAGTTTTTGTTGGAGAGGATGGATTGCCACCAGAGAAAAGATATATAACGGTATATCCTCAAAACAAACCACTGACCTGCATCTCCTGCCTCTCAGTGAATGTGGACCCTATGATTCATCCTGTCCTTTTTCCGAGAGCAGACCTGGGATGGATGCACAACATGCCCCATCAAAAACAACATGCCTCAAAACTAAGAAACAAAGTGACCATGCTACAAGGTACCGATGCTACAAGGTACCGATTATCAATACGAGAACAATTCAGCCCCCTCCATAGATCCGGAAAGTTGTTCCAGCAATATATCGTTGACGCATATGTAAAAACTGGAGCATCTCGCCTCGACTACATCCGCAACAACCAGAGCAGCTTGCGCGTTGAAAAATACCAAGGACTAATGAACCACCATCAAAACGAAACAAGGCAAAGGGAAGTTCCGCTTGGCAGAGTTGTCATCCTTCCTTCTTCATTCCAAGGTAGTCCACGATCCATGCAGCAGAACTTCCAGGACGCAATGGCTATCGTAGCCAAATATGGGAAGCCTGATTTATTTCTAACCTTCACATGTAACCCTAAATTGGATGTCAGCGATGTATCAAATCACAAAGAAAACAGTGATATCCAAATGAAAACAAAGACAAACTGGACATACAAGATTTCTACAAGAGTGTGAAGGCTTTCCTACATTTCAGCAGTGAAATATATGATAGAAATGGTATAAACGCAGCAAGCCTTTCTCGGCGAGATGTCAAGGGAAATATGAACTATAAAAGGGGCAAGAGAAGCGATATATATGATAGCTGACGTAACAAAACAACAAGTTGTTGAATTCTTCCAACGTGATGATGCCTGGAATGAAGGACTGTTACACGATCAGCACCTGACAGTTCTCCATGCCAAGTTCTTATCAGAAAATCCAGATGTACAATTGCATTACTCCACCTTTTGTAAGTTGATGCCATGGTGGGTTATAATACCTAAACTCAGTGGGCCGACAAGTTCGCGGTTGAAGACGGGTCGGAGGCCACATTGCTGCCATTGATTCAGCAACACATCCACCCGGGAACCACCATCAACTCATCTTGGCCAACAGACATATTTGCATACATTCCAAGAGCTATTGGGGTGTACTCTTTCCTACAGAAAAGACTACACTGGGAACCCAACGCTGGTATATGACCTTCAATCTGAAGTCGACACATACCGGACACTAGACCAAGAGATCACTGCTTCAGGTCAAGGTGAAAAAATATACCTCTGGCCAATTATCAGACTGCTGGAAGTCCTACACCAATCTCCGACAGCATGGGTATGAGCATGAAACTGTGAACCATTCGGTGGAGTTCAAGAATGCGAATGGTTTTCATACCAACACCATAGAAGGCCATTGGCGACACCTCAAAGACTCCCCACGTACAGCCGGAACAAGGAACATTTTGGACGAGGGAGGTTAACCACAGACCTGGAAATGGCCGCTGGAACATCTTCGGATGGACAACACAAAAAGGCTTCCAAGTTGGACGAGGGACCAAGTGCAGACACCGGGCAAGACGTCTACGACTTTCCAGACGAAGGCTCCAAGACGCTGTTCAGTTCAAGTTCGTCATTTATGTCGGGCCGCTTCACACCGGAGGAGGAGGAGGCAGTGGCGACGCTATTTTCCTCGTTTATTGAGACATTGAAGAGGGTCACAGATAGCAGGAACTACGCTAGAACTATGCCATAAAACGACCCTTCAAGTTAGGGACAAAGTAATGAACCTTATCAAACAAGTCACAAATGAAAGTAGCATGAAGGATCAAGTAACATTGCCCAAATCTTCCAAACTTACTTCAAACTCTAGTGGTTCTTTCATACCTTTTCATATATTCAGATAAACGGTTAAAGGGGTAGTTTAGTTTTGGTAGAGAGGGTGCTGCACATCACAATATTTTTGTGAGGTAATGAAAAACGGAGTGTCGAATTTGCGAGAACACGCAATTTTAATGGCAGAATAAACTTTATTTGGTCAAAATCGGCCCAGAAACGGTTGAAATATTAATAAATATATCTGACCCTATAATTATTTGGGGCCCAAATAATTTGTAATTTTGTATACCTTTCGAGCATATGTGGAGTTAAAACTATTAGTTTTATAATGTGACTGTCCATGTTTGGTTACTAAAGTTGAGCCTTAGCAAAAATGTACTACCCCTTTAAAGCACTGGACAGGTTTCTGTTTTTCAAATTTCAATTTCGTTCAACAGATATTTACGATTTGTTGAATTTTGAGGAGATATCCCGATTTTTGATAACTTAATTAATGCACGGAAGATGCAAGTGTCTTCATATTAAGGGTACAATACCTCTTCTTGGTTGCCCGTCTCAAGCATGACACAGGGGTGGCATGCTAGCTTGCTTCTTTTCCCCTCATGAGCTGCTCCCAGCCAAGAAAACAAGAGTACCGGGTTCTGGATGGCTATCCTAAGACCTACGGTGACAAATTCCTTTGATTACAACATAAACGCTGCCTTGTATAACCCAGAAAACAACAGCACATTCTTTCCTAAAGGAAGTAAAGATCAATGAACAATAATTCTGTCTAAATGTATGAGTTTTCCCAATATCCAATGTGTCCATATTAAGAGTACAACCTCACTTAGGCTGCCCACCTCAAGCATGAAACAGCGGTGGCATGCTCGCTTGCTTCTATACCCCACATAAGCTGCTCCCGGCCAAGGAAACAAGAGAACCGGGTTCTGGATGGCTATCTTAAGCCCTACGGCGACAAGCTCCTTTGATTAATCGACAACATGGACGCGGCCCGGTCAAAAGCCCGGTCAGAAGAGGGAAGACCGCCCCCACAAAGCCAGCCGGAGGTCAGGGGAAGCAGTCAACTTGGACCTATCAGATGAGGAAGAAGAGGTGTCACACATCCCGAACGCAAAGCGGTTTAGTACACTGGATGCGAACTGTGGATATGTGACCGAGCAGCCCAAAATGAGATACTCCTCGACATTCTTCATGTTTGAGTTATGTATACCATCTTGTTTTCCATGTCTTAAGCTTTAATTTGATGTTTAAATCATAATATTTGGTAGCTTGAGCACCGAGATACAACTATTTTAATGTGGAATAGATAAACGGCAGTGGAAAAAAAATACGGAGAAAATCGCTTTTAAAGAATACGGTACGGTTTGCTCCGGAACTCATGTTGTCCGTATCTAAATAGCGCGAATGTCAGCAAAATTCACCAAGTCCAAGTCCATGGAAACGGTTAACCAATCACAGTGTAGTTAGCATAATAGACCCGTCTCCGATCGATATCCGCTTTTCGTGAAAACGCGGCTATTGATATCACCCCGCCCGGCCCCGCGAGAAGACGGGGCGGACTTTGATGATTATAGATCAGGGAGCGGCCACTCGAGAGTTTTTCAGTCCGTCAGGCCATCCGACAAAGTAACATACTCTGAATTTTAAAAAATAGCTTTCACATCGCAGCACAAACTTTTGAGACTTACGAGTCTTTTCATAGAGATAGTAAACGAGCAGGATGCAAGATAATGTCCATTCCGGCGTGGATTTTGAACGCTAATCGCAGTCGAATAGGCGTGGCGCGTTACTACACAATGGACGGATTATAATAGTATAGGCGCGGTGTTCAATGCAGGGCCTGGGCGCGGCGTAGCGGGTATTCAGCGGGGGATCGATGCGATCTGTCATTGCCGCCTATAAGCCTTACCCCTCCTCTATTATTTGGATGATCCACTGTGACAGCTTGGGTCTAGTTATTTAGCACAAAAGAGTGAATGTCCACATCAGATTTTGCATCTGTTAATTAGCACAGTTTTTAAAGGGGAAAACAAAATCGGCTTTTCAAAAAGTTGTTGGGAAATTTCTATCTTTGTATTGTATTACTGTGCTATTTTGTTTATGTGTTAATGTCTGTTTTTGTTAATAATTTCTATAATACTTATCTATAATAATTATCATATCCATGAGTATCGTTTTCATTGTTGTTGTTGATGATCACGATGATGATAATCTTAGTGATGATGCATGTTGATACACATCCACACAATGCATCACACCATTACACACCGATGTTCTATAGAAATCGGTGCCACACACGTACACCGAACCGTACATAGCCGCACGCGCTCCACATGTATAATAAACTATAGAAAGCCTGCAATAACGATAAGCCAATGAACGGCGAGCGATTACTAGGGGGCGGAGCTTCGACGTCTTTCCGTTTAGCTCTTCGCATCGCTCGCTCGCGAAGCAAAAGCAAAACGAAAAAAGTGGATAAACATGACTATAGAAAAATGATAAAATTTCATATTTAGGTTTACTATTTTGGTCTGAAATTTTCACACATGATAGATTAAACTATGGAGAATCTTATAAGACAAAAAAAAAAATACTCGATTTTTTTCATATCATTACTTAATAGTCAATTTTCTCGGTTCGAGCAATTCCGACTTGTATCTCTTTTTGAGCTAGCCAAACACATATTGGCAGCTGGAACTGGACGAGAAGAGTGCGGACTTGTGCACGTTTAATACACCGTTCGGGAGATACAAATACTGTCGAATGCCCTTCGGTATCAAGTCCGCTCCTGAAATCTTCCAACGCACAATGTCCCACATGCTGGAGGAATTGGAAGGCGTTGAGGTGGTGATGGACGACATTCTGATATGGGGAGAGAGAAAAGGGAGATGTAGTCTCTGCTCAGCGCATCTGCTACGTGCATGAGAATGCCTTTTTTGTATGTTACTGTGATGTCATACTTCTGTAGCTTCAGCAACATGCGTTGGAGGCGAGGAGGAGTTGCTGCTAGAGGTTTCTTCATGATAGCTTCCAGTGGCTTATGATCCGACTCTACCAAAAACTTCCGCATGAAGACATACTGGTGAAACTTCTCTACACCGTATACCACTGCAGCTAGTTCTTTCTCAATCTGTGCATATCGCTTTTCACACTCTGTGAAGGCTTTTGATGCAAACGCCACTGGTTTCTCATTCTGAAGCAACACCGCCCCCACGCCATCTTGAGAAGCATCGACACTCACTACTACTGGCAGATCCACATCGTAGTATTGTAGGACAGGTGCATTCGTGACCAGCTCCTGTAGCTTCTCGAACGCAGACTGCTGTTCGTCTAGCCACTGCCAATCATTTTCACCAACAAGCAGCATCCGCAGCAGTGCTGTGACTTCAGACAAGTTGGGCAAAAACTTTCCCAGGTAGTTCACCATTCCAAGATATCTCTGCAATTCCTTCTTGTTTGTGGGTTGCTTCATGTTGCGCACCCATGCAGTTGGTTTTGTCACTCTTTCGATCACTTTCAGATCCTCCATTCGTTTCAGTTCTGTCTTGATTTTGCCTCTCAGGGCCACAGGTACTTTTCTGGGAGCATGCACTCTGGGAACTGCATCTTCTCTGTCTTTGATATGATGTGTGCCTGGCATGCAGCCAAGTCCGTCAAACAGATCAGCATATCTCTCTTTCACATCTGCCGTTTCATGATGAACCGTGTGGACGCGCTTGATTAAGCCTAGTTGCTGACACGCCTGCAGGCCCAACACAGGCTGTGCATGATAATCGATGACCTGGAACTGAAGATTGTGAAATCTGCCCTTGTACTCACAGCAGAGTACCGACTTTCCAACCGGATTGATCTGGTGGCCCGAGTACATTACCAGTCTAGCCGATGATTTCACCATTGTCGAAGCAAGATGCTTTTGTACCCCAAGGGGGACAACATTACACTGGGCACCAGTGTCGAGCTTGAATCTCACCGTCCTGTTGTGTATCTTGAGGTCCACCATCCAGTCTCCTCGATCATTCGACTCAATGGCATCAACAAAGAAGTCTTCGTAGTCACTCTCTTCATCCATCTGATGCAGGGCAGGCGTAGCATTCCCACGTGATCCAACCACTTTTGCTTGGCACACTTTCGCAAAGTGGTTTTGCTTGTGACACTTATTACAGGTTTTTCCATACGCCGGACACTGGTCTTTGTCCATCACATGCCGACCACCACAGTATTTGCATGATCGCTGTTGATTTCTGGACTGGTCCTTTTTCCATGACTTCTGTACTGCATGAATGTCTGCCTGAGCCTTGTCACCGAAGACTGTCATTCTCTCCTTAGACAACTCTGTGGCGCGGCAGATCTGCAAACACTTGTCGAGGGTTAACTCTGATGACTCCCTCAATAATCTGGCACGGAGGCCATCATCCCGAATGCCGCCTATTATTCTGTCCCGAATCAGCGAGTCTTTCAGATGTTGAAAGTTACAACTGGATGCTAGCACCTTCAGCTCAGTGTGGTACTGTTCCAGAGTCTCTCCAGCCTGCTGCTGTCTTGTGAAAAATTGGTACCGATCAACAGTTTCATTCTTTTGAGGGTTACAATATTTGTCATATGCCTGTAATACCACTGCCAATGTCGGTGCGGCAGGCGCATCTCCGCCAGACACGTCATCTTCGGCTGCAGCTGCATTAATCTCGAGGGTCTTATACAGTTCTCTGCCCCTCGCACCTACCAAATACAAGAAGAGCTTGACTTTCTTGGGCTCGTCATTCAACCCAGCAAGATCAACATACAGCTCAAATTCTTCTTTCCAAAGTTTCCAAGTCTGAGGAAGATTCCTAGCATCAAGGTCCAGTGGGTTTGGTGGTTTCAGTTGATCCATTATGCTAATTGCAAACTGCTCTCGTCGGCCTTATTCAACTAGCTATGCACTGTCGATCACGGAACCGTACAGTTCTCAATGAAGCGTTTTCTGGCTGGTATATTCGGTCACACATCAACCGTGAAGCTCACCTCCCAAAACGGATTCAAATTAGCATTTCTACAACACAGTTCATGGCGAATCGAATCAGACATACAGTCACTTTCACTTCTGACATCATGTTGTGTTATAATACAAGTCGACACACGAGTATTTAGTTTGAAAGCTTACTTTATTAACTCCTTGTAGATCGGTCGCCCAGCTCAAACAATGCCTGGTTCCTTGACTGCCGATATTACCCTCGAACATATATGGTAATTCGCCGGAGATGGCGTACTTCTATTTATAATTATAATACTACTTGAGTCCACTCTTTACAACAAGCTCCTTTGATTACTTGACAAAATGGACGCTGCTCTGTACTACCCAGAAAACAACAACACATTCTTCTTTAAAGTAAGTAGAGATCAATGATCAATGATCTTTTCACTCATGCCTCACCATTACTGACATCATGGCGAAATGACCGGGTAAGTTAATCTCTGAATTTCAAGCTTTTGTTTCATACCAAATTCATTGAGTTTTTGCGATTATTTTGCCTAGTTTTCTTCACTGGAATATGAGGTTCATTTTGAAGAGTTTTCGTCCCGTTTTTTTTGCATAAGTTTACATTTTGCTAGCTCCTGACTATTCTAAAGCTGTTTTGGGGTATACGAGTCCTATCCTGGAGCATCCTTACGTCATTCTGTTATTGAGGATTGTGGAAGTGCTATCGACTGGGAAACATCTTTTGTGTATTTGTTCGTTGGAACTAATAATTTAGAGAACAGTTTCTGGGAGAAAAATGAACAGGATTTTTAGAATTTGTATCACACAATCAGCGAACGTTTTAGATCTGCAACAGTTTACTTTTGTTTTATTTTACCACGTTGGGACTCGGACAATCTTCATAAAAAATTGATTTATTATAATCGTAATTTGCACAAACTTGCCTCCAAGAATAACTTAAGAACATTTGATGTTACAGAACAATTCAGTTTAAATAATGATTTATATTCTTGGGACTTTCTACATTTGAACGATTTTGGAAAGGAGCTTCTTGGAAAGTTGCTTGTGGAATCTGTTTATAAATATCTTCATCCAGTACATTATCATCAACATACTAGTAGAATACCAAATGAATTAAAACGTCTTTGGTGCCCTCCAAAAAAGAAAAAAAACTAGATGGATCCGCCGGATGACTTAAACCGTCCAGCAAGCAACTTGGGCCGTCACTCCAGCGACTCGGGCCATCCGCCGGATGACTTAGACCGTCCAGCAAGCAACTTGGGCAGTCACTCTAGCGACTCGGGCCGTCTGCCGGATGACTTAGACCGTCCAGCAAGCAACTTGGGCCGTCACTCCAGCGACTCGGGCCATCCTCCGGATGACTTAGACGTCCAGCAAGCAACTTGGCCCGTCACTCCAGCGACTCGGGCCGTCCGCCGGATGACTTAGACCGTCCAGCAAGCAACTTGGCCCGTCACTCCAGCGACTCGGGCCGTCCGCCGAATGACTTAGACCGTCCAGCAAGCAACTTGGGCCGTCACTCCAGCAACTCGAGCCGTCCGCCGGATGACTTCCACAGTAAACAGCAGTGTACCTTGTGCCTGTGAATGACGAACTGAGCTTTATTATTGACTCATCAAATCTTGAATTTCCCGAAGATGTTACTTGTGATGAGACAGGGAAGTACAACAGACCAAGCTATTCACGTACTGAGTTAATAGTTGGCAAAGAAAATGACATCAACCTTCTCAAAGCAGGTGGCCATTCAGGTGGCAAGAGGTACATGTAAACACTACTGAGAAGATCTTATACACACCACGATTTTACAGGACTGTCTTTGAATTGTAGCCTGACGGAATTCAGGCATGTCCAAATGTTCTGATACGCTATGAGTGGAGAACAGAAAAAACTGCTCTCATTAAGAGTACAACCTCACTGAGGCTGCCCGCCTCAAGCATGACACAGGGGCGGCATGCTAGCTTGCTTCTATACCCCTCATAAGCTGCTCCTGGACAAGAAAACAAGAGAACCAGGTTCTGGATGGCTATCTTAAGCCCTACCGAGACAAGCTCCTGTGATTACTTGACAAAATGGACGCTTCACTGTACTATCCAGAAAACAACAACACATTCTTCTCAAAGTAAGTAGAGATCAATGAACCATTATAAGAGTTTTCCCAATATCAGATTTATACTTTTATAATCTGAATAAATGAGTTTCTTAAATATTTGCTTCATTGTGTAATTCTTTCTGAATTGAATTGACACAAAGAACTAACTTGATTTATGCAAAGAAGATACAAGTGTCTTCATATTGAGAGCACAACCTCACTGAGGCTGCCTGCCTTAAAACAGTGATATTACATAAATGCCCACAATAACCACACACTTTTCATGCTGTTTTACTTTGTACAGTGTATGTTCCTAACCATTCACATATATTATGCTGCCCCCCCCCCCCCCCCCCCTCTCTCTCTCTCTGCACTAGACCAACTAGTCGCTTCTTCACCAGTGACTCGGATGATGATAATGTATCAGACGTGCCCCTAATTCATCTCCCACCCAGAAAGTATTGAAGAGTATGCATTGGCTTCCAGTACATGAACGTATGAAGTTCAAGGTACTCTTCATGACATGGAAGGCACTACATGGATCTGCACCACCCTACAGATCCATGATTATGATTATGAAATTAACAAATGATAATGATATACGAATGTCGATAATTATGATGCTGTTATACGTTTAAAATTAATATCAAATTTAAATGCAATATTTTGGCCACCTGAAAATCAATTTGGCCACCTGAAATTCCAGCTCAGGTGGCCCGGGATGGCCACCAGAAAAAAAAGTTAAGGGCGAGCCCTGTCAACCCATCAGCTCTACCTCTGCACTTCACCCTCCTTTATCTTTATGGTACAAAAGGGTGGGACAAAGAAAGTAAACATGTAGATGGGGTCAAACGAGTAACAGCTAGGGAGTACATGACATACCACATTAACACAAGAAACAGTACCCAATACTTGTTCAATGCTGGTTGACTATTCCAAGAATTTCTGTGTTTGGGGTTTGTAATCAATGAAAATCAAAAGCTCAACTACATGCGAATGAATCAGAAATCTCTAAGAACCGACTCTTACAGAAATGTTCAAGAAGCCATCCAACAAAGACAACAGACTGAAGACATGATGCCTGGGGATCAGAACAAAATAGGCAAAACAATTCTTCCCAGTACATTCATTGGTAGTCCACGATGGTATCACCAACAATACCTTGATGGCATGGCCATTGTACGAGAATTTCACAAGCCTGATTTCTTCATCACGATGACCTGTAACCCAAAAGGTGTCAAAATCATGAGAGAGCTGAAACAAGGACAAACTTCTCACAAACTTCTGAAGCGATTGCAACAGCATGGGGTAAAGCTGAAGCCATCAAAATGTCACCTCTTCCAAAGAGAAGTTAAGTATCTTGGGAAGATTGTGACACCAGATGGTTACAAGGCAGATCCAGCCGAGACTGCCGCTCTCCAGTCGCTGAAGGATAAGACACCACGGACTGTTGGTGAGGTGCGGAAGTTACTGGGGCTCACTGGCTATTACCGAAGTTACTTGAAAGACTATGCTAAAAGAGCCAGACATCTCTACAGCCTCCTTCAAGTTGACAATGCAGAAGGGAAGAAGAAACCGACCAGAAAACGATCGGGTGGTCAAGCTCCATCTAATACGCCGGTTACATGGTTACCATCACATCAGGTTATCATTGACGGGTTCATTGACGACCTCAGCAACCCACCAGTGATGGCATACCCAAACTTCGACCTCCCTTTCGTGCTCCACACCGACGCCTCGCAAGACAGACTGGGTGCTGTGCTCTATCAAGAGCATGAAGGAAAGTTGCGTGTCATTGCATACGGTTCAAGGACACTGACCCCTGTGGAGAGGAACTACCACCTCCACTCCGGGAAGTTAGAGTTCCTCGCCCTAAAGTGGAGTATCACCGACCAATTTCGGAATTACCTTCAGTATGCAAAGTCGTTCGTCGTATTCACGGACAATAATCCGTTGACATACGTGCATGGTTGATGGCAAATGTTCCAAACAATTCCCAAAAGCATTCTGCCCACAAACCTTCATTGACCCAGACAGTTGCTACCCACAATACATCAGGAGAAGTCCTTTGGAAGGAGGTAGACAAATGGAAATTTTCCGCAATGGAAAAAAAATGATCATTGACAACTCCTGGGTAGTGCCATACAATCCCTACCTTGTTAAGGTATGAAGCTCACATAAACATTGAAAACTGTGCAAGTCCTACAGCAGCAAAATACTTGTACAAGTAGGCTTCCAGTCTGTGAATGTATTAAGTTCAAGGTACTCTTCATGACATGGAAGGCACTACATGGATCTGCACCACCCTACATTCAGAAACTCCTGAGAGAGTACAACCCATCCCGGAATTTACGTTCATCATCCCAACACCTGCTTAACTGTCCTCGGACCAAAGGTTCATATGGAACATTTTCATATTCCGCACCCACACTATGGAACGTGTTGCCTCTAAACATTCAAACCTCGCCCACCGCTGATATCTTTTGTTCTATTAAAACTCAAGACATTTCTATTTAATTCATCATACCAATAACTTCTGCACCAGCACCCCCTTATTGTTTGTCCTGGAGAGAATTAATTATGCCCCTCGGATTAGTTTAACTAGATAGACGGCGCTATACAAATGCTGGACAAGTAAGTAAGTGTAATCTGAATAAATATGAGTTTCTCAAATTTTGGTTTCAATATGTAATTTTGTAAATTTGAGTTTGAGCGCTGCTTTGCCTCATTGTACGCAAATACATGCATACGCTTTTTATCTAGAGTAGAACACCAGTTAAAGATCATTTTGCACCATGTCCATGCAGGGGACAAGCAAGATAAAACGCTTCTGGTAAAAGAGGCCAAAAAGAAGTGGAAGGCAGTGAAAGTCCTGCCAATGTCTTGGCAGGAATTGCTGGTGTCAATCGGAATGCAAATACTCCTGTGAAAGCCTGAGGGGGCTTCTTCTCTGACGACATGCTTGCTGTTGTTTTGACCAACACAAACGGACAGATCAACAAGTACCTTTCCAATTTGACCCCAGAAGTTCGCAACTCAGACAAGAATCTGTACCTTCGTGAAGCATCGGCAACGGAAATAAGAGCACTGCTGTGCATGCTCTACTACAGAGAAATGCTCGGTCAGAATCTGCTAGACGCCAAATGGCTCTTTGGCGATCGAGTTGGTCATCTGGTTTTTCGACGCAACAATGGGCAAGAACCGATTCAAGCTTCTGCTTACCAAATTGTCATTCGATGATGAGCACACAAAACCAGAGCGATGATGAGGACACAAGACCAGAGCGATGATGAGGACACAAGACCAGAGCAATGGAGAAACGATTGTTTTGCGAGCTCCACGACTTGCTGAACAGGAATTTTGCAGAGGCCCTGATACCCAGTGATTTCATCACGATTGATGAAACCGTGTATCCAATGCAATCTGGAATTTCGTTCAGGTAATACAACAGGAGCAAGCTGGCAAAGTATGGCCTACTGTTTCGCTTGCTGAATGATGCAAGATATCCTTACACCTTCAGCCTACCATATGCAGGGAAGCCGACCAGTGACCACCCTACCCACCACTCTGTGACAGGAACTGAAGTACCCAGGAGGAAGCTGACGCTAGACTACTTCTAAACAGCGCACACGCTGCAAGAACAAGTGGACACATGTAGTTATAAAGAACCCAGATACAGATGTATTTGTGCCGTGTGTTGCATTTTGCATGGATAATGATGCGAAGCTGTAGTTCTA
Organism: Echinarachnius parma; assembly: GCA_037951105.1. Taxonomy (NCBI): domain Eukaryota; kingdom Metazoa; phylum Echinodermata; class Echinoidea; order Clypeasteroida; family Echinarachniidae; genus Echinarachnius; species Echinarachnius parma. The sequence continues at coordinate 57,329 of JBAMJV010010929.1, read as the reverse complement.
CACTGGCAAGTCCAGAAATGTAAGACACGAAAGTAGGTATCGATTAGTATCGTTCCAAACGCCCTCACTCGGTTTAGAAAGCACGGGAACTTAAAGCGATACTAGTTATACCCCACCTACGCTTGCAATCGTCTCTAATTTCTGGGTATGGAGAGGTAATAACCAACGCATCAGTGCTGTTCGTCATGTCTTCAACCATTTCGGGAAGTATGTGTGTGCAGTGTTTATCGGACTGCATCGCTTGACTGGATGTGACAGTCGGTGCCCTTTACGGTGTTGGTAAAGTCAAATCTGCCGAGGTTCTAACATCAGGCAACAAACACTGCCTAACGATGCAGAGATTGGGATCTAAAATTGCAGTACCTCAGGCGCAGCCCTGATGAGGGAGATGGGCAAGAGGGTAAACCATCTCCACTATTATATTCATCTGTTGTACAGATGGAGTATACACTGTACTCGATGTGGCCAACGTTGAAGTGGGGAACATCCAAATCATCCAAGTCACAGTATAGAAAAGAGGAAGCATGGATCGAAAGAAAGTGTCAAATGTTTCATCAAGGAACGTACAACTTGAGTTTTTCCACAGAAATTACAATGTTTGGAAATAGAGGGCGCTTTACTGGTAGCGGACGTTTATTTATTTTCTCTTAGTTCGACCAGTTTTTTATCTTTAAATATCACCTTTTGATATGGACATCGCACTTATTTTGCACAAGATTCTGTTTGGTTATGTGTTTGTGCATCGGTTTTGTGAATTTGCTGTTCTTTATTTTGAGCATTTCGTGATATTTTGGACGATTTTGTTTTGGACATTGTCATATCAGCAACTCAACCCGGTTAAGTACGTTATTGATTTTGTTTATATTTGATTGACTCAGTGTATTATGCATATAAACAGAGATGGCCAAGACGAAGAAATTGAAAACAAACTCTTATAAAGGAAAACCGGGAGAAACTGATTTTATATGCAAACTGCCAAAGAACTTTAAAAAGCATCGATACAGCCCTCTTTCATCTCTCAAAATACGACGTTAAACAAGCAGTTCTCGACGAAATAGAATATTTACAATCTGAACTATGTACTATATACCCCAACCTAAACCAAGATATAGCAAGACATCATTGCCTCAACTACAGCCAAAATAATCACAATACTTCGGACACACCGTGGGTAGAAGACAACAACCATGAACTCAATTCCACACTCAAGTCCATAGAATTCAGTTCCAAACTTGATCAGTCTAGTCTACTAGAGATAGAAGAAAGTGAAGATGTGGACAATGTCGGGAATGAAAAGTCATCAACTAACAATCAAAGTGTTGTTGTTAATCGCTGTTTATTATGTGCGATGCAGTGCAGCGAAGTGAAATGTATTTGCATGAAGTGTAAATGTATAAATCAACGACTTGACAACTTGACGATGGAAGTGAGATTGTTGCGTCAAGATGCGGATGCCTACACCCCCGGGGAGTGCATGGTCTGGAACTCGCTGCCTAGTCATTTACAATGTTCGAGGTCTCTTCCCTCTTTTAAACGTTTATACAAACTGTATTTTCACTGATGTATATATGACCAGCGGAACGATAGATTACTGTTTTTTTAATTATATTTGTTTTAAATATGTTGTTTAGTTAATACTCCAACAGATACGTAATCTATCGGACAAAGCAGATCGAGTGGATGAATATATCTGGTTTTGTTCGTGGTTATGTTTCCATTGTGTGATACGGATGAGTGAATGTGTATGCTTCTCCCATTGTGATGTGTGGCTGTGCGTGTGCCTGTTGTAGTAATGACTGTTAAATGTTCTGTGTTGACAATCTGCTCGACTGACAATCACGTGCTTGCTGGAGTACCCAATATTTTCTTCTTTTTTTTTTTGTGAAAAGTTAGTATATTTATATTGTAATAAATTGAAGCTTTTTGAAATATAATTTTGTCCAAATTCTTAAAAAGTATATCTTGAATCTGCTGGTCATATAATGCTATTTGTACATATTTTTATATTCATTATGTCTATCATATTAATGTATTATTGTATTATTTATATTGTATGATGTTATATCAGGGGTGTATGAAAAATGCAAGAGAAACAGTCCCTAGATTGAATGCATTGTAAAATTGGATGAACAGCACCTCACGACGCTGGTCTTATTCATGATAAAGACTAGATCACATCATCTTCAAGGACAAAGCATACAATATGCTACAAACTCTTCGGGCTAACCAAAGACACTGGCAAAGTGTGATTTGCTGTCAGAGTAAAACATGTTGGTACGTACATTGGTTTTATTAAATGGCAAAGGATGAAAAAGGTGCCCATATAATGAAGTTTGTGTTTGCTCGGTAGAATACAGGATGTCATGGCCGACCTGGCAGCTGAAAATATTCTGAGATGGTAGGTACCCAAGAGCTTTGCTTTGGTTACCAAGACAATACATGGTCCCTTAGCAGTCAGCTACACAACCGGATGCAGAGGGAGGGTGAGTCCCTATGTGACTTCAGCAGAGCACTACTCCGCATCTACATTACTTCATCATCTGAGCAAGATTTATTGGACCATTCACAGCCGGAGGATTATCAAATAGATGGTAAAACCTCAATTACCCCTTACCAGAAAGAAGAAAGTAACATCGAAGAGCAGAAATCTTAATGTCAAGATACAGAGGAATAGAGGAGAACCATATCTTACAGAAAAATTAAGCAAGGAGATGCCTGCCAGGAGGGATTTTCCTCTTACTAACAACTGCAACGACATCGGTAGGCAGCGAAACCTACAGTGCTTCGAAGTGACATTACAGGAACGAGAGCAAGTGAGGAATGCGTTCTTTGATCTGGCATATTTTCTAGAGCAAGTATAACAATGCCAATTACAAGGAAGTCTGAAGCTATGCCTGGCAAGTTTCTGCTAGGTCAAGGTCAAGCTCAAGGGCGAGATCAAGTGGTAAATACCAAAGCCAAAGGCCCGCCCTTCCACCCCACCTAGCCCATTCCGAATTAACGATGTCCTGGACCGTAAAATCCAGGCTCAGCAGGGAATGGGGGCAGCTGCAGTTCCCAAGCAGGAGAAGGGGTTCTTCGTCAACTTTGACATCGAGGACAAGCTGGAGGGAGTCGACCAGGCAGAGAAAGGAAAGATGGGAGACATCATTATGCGGGCGGTCGAGACAACAGTGACAGCGGCCATTCCAGCTGTCGTCCAGGCTATGAAGGAGGTGTGTTTTGCCGCGATGAAGGAGGTGGTAAACCCCCATCTCCTCCGCCTGCAGTACAAAGCAGATGAAATTGAGCAATCTACAAGGAGGGAGAATCTGCGTATTAGCGGGCTGCCCGAATCTGATGGGGACGAGACGGAGGACCAGCTAATTGCAAAGGTCTGCGATGTAGCTGAGAAGGCAGGTGTTGATGTTTCAGAACGGGATGTATCAGCATGCCACCATCTGGGGAAGAGGGAAGAAGGCAAGGTTCGGCAAACCATCGTGCGATTTGCTGTTCGGAGGAGGAGAGATGCCCTCTACAGTTCACGTTTCCACTTGAAAGGGAAGGAAGGATGTAGGAATGTCTACATCAATGAGGATTTGGTGCATACCTCAATATCATGTTAAAATATATAAGATTAGATTATATTGTCCTACATGCTGAAAGCCTCTGGTTGGAGATAATTGGGACTGATAACAAAATTTTTATTGGTGTAATTTACCGTAAACCAAATACTGACATTGTTCAATTCCAAAATATTTTATTAGGCGTCTTGGAGGGGTTAAATGCTGAAACAACAGTTGTTCAACAGGTGACCCCAGTTTCCGACCCCCTCGATAAGAAGGGGGAATGGGAAGGTCGACAGCCAGCCAGAAACCATTGAAGCGTCCCGTGGCAAAGGATATCATCCTTTTGCCATACTCGGTAGCTCCCGTCTTTGCCAGTTCCTCGTGGAAAGGCAAGACAACAGCTGGCCGAGGCGGGGTACGCAGGCAAGATCAGCCTGTGGCGGGTTCAGACTGCACAGGAGATGAAGGAGGAGGTGTCCTCGGTCTTTGTCAGCTTGGCAGAGGGAGGCATCCTCAATTGTTAGGTTTTTTTCTTGTTCAACAGGTGACCCAGTGGCCGACCCCTTCAATCCGAAGGGGAAGGCAAACAGCCAGCCAGCGTCAGCCAGTGAAGCGTCCCGTGGCTAAGGATATAATCCTTTTGCCATACTCAGTGACCCAGTGGCCGACCGCGTCAATCCGAAGGGGAAGGGGGAGGGGAAGGCAAACAGCCAGCCAGCGTCAGCCAGTGAAGCGTCCCGTGGCTAAGGATATCATCCTTTTGCCATACTCGGTAGCTCCTGTCTTTGCCAATCCCTCGTGGAAAGGCAAGACAACAGCTGGCCGAGGCGGGGTACGGAGGCAAGATCAGCCTGTGGCGGGGGAAAGTCTGTTGCCATGATACGACATGCTATGGATGTGATCAAGCAAGCTGTTCAGCATCTGAATCCAAGTACCAGTGGTCACTACTGATCAGCCACTCTACACCATCGCCAAGAATATACAGTGGAACTGGCCAGCAAGTCATGACGAAGATCACTTCATCATCATCCTGGGAGGACTGCATTTAGAGATGGCAGCACTCAAAGTGGTGGGAGACTGGCTGGAGGAAACTGGCTGGGTAGAGGCTCTTGTCCAGGCCAAGGTGGCATCTGCAGGCAAAGCAGACTCCTTCTTGAAGGCCTCTCATATCACAAGAACCAGGCCTGCATACCAAGTTACAGCAAGCAGCCTGCACATCCTACTCAAGAGGTCATACATGTATGTCCACTACCAGGAGTCTATGGAGCAAGAAAGCCAGGTAGAACCGTTTGATGATTGGTGTGCCCGAAAGAATCAGGAGATCCCACAGTTCCAGTTCTGGCACACAGCTCTCCACATGGAGCTCATCGCCTTCACCTTCATCAGGTCTCTGCGGGTCTCTGTCTTTATTTAAAGTTTTATTAAAATGAAACAACAACAAATCTCGAATGCTAAATTATGCCATGTCATGAACATTTCATGCTAGATTATACTTATCAACACTTATACAGGGTAATGCATACAATGTGGTGTCCCTAAAGGTACTATTCTTGGACCATTATCAGATGTAATACATCTACAATATATATATATATTTATTGCAGATGATACAAACATCTTTCTCATCGTGACATTCACACAGTGCAATGCAGTGCTTGACATCATATCCTCAATATTTATCTTCAGTTGGACTTGGAGGTCATGAACTTTGTAGCCTCTGTTTGCTAGGCTAAGCTGAGGAGTGATGTAGTGTCATTTGATGTCTGTTTTGTCAACTGCCAACCTCATCAAAGGTATTCTTTAGGGAGCCAAGGTTCCCTGGGTTAGCACATAGCCACTTTCAACTGTACCACCTATTAACATTCGTGTTAGTAAATACATGTACCATGTGCAGCTCATTGTGACTCTGTTATGCAGCCATAACCTGTGAGTACTGATTTGTTGGGCCTAATCTCATGGATGAATGTCTCATTTGACTCTGGTGCTTTGATGCTTTGGTGCTTTAATGCTGCATACATATTCACTAGCCTTGTGTAGTGCATTGTTCTGTAGCCACCTCTACTAGTTTGCCACGGATTACTTACTTATTCTGATCGGATTGGTGTAATCATGCCTCCTAAGAATACCCCTGCAGAGGTTGCTCGCCTTATCTTTAGCGAGCTGGAGCACAGTGATTTGCTGTCCAATATCGTGGAGAAGGCAGTCAAACAGGCTGTAAAAGAAGCGGTCAACACACCACCGACAAGAACATGGGAGTGCAAAACTACATATATGCATGATGGCAAAAGGATTAACAGCAGGACTCACTAGTAAAGAAGAATACTGTGCCTAACCTTCAACAGGGGGACAGCTTTGTTATCACGTCTGTGGACAGAAATCCAAGATATTATCGGAAAAGCGAGTAGATAGCCGAGCAAAATAAGGCTATATTTCTGGCTGAAATATCTAAATAATAATAATAATAATAAAAGCAAAATTGCATGTCTCTATGCGCTGGGAAAGGTGTCTAGTCGCAGCATTTGTGTATGTTAATGTGCCGGGATAGATTGGGCGTCGAGCATTTTCATGGTTTATTCCGTCTTTTTTTCTGGAGGGAGAGCTTACAGACTATATGCATGGAATGTATCAACTGGAAGGTACAAATACCTTAATGGAGAACCCAAGTACTACTACTTTTCAGGAACACAATGGTGTATACGTGTAATTTCAAGTATATCCTAAAATGGCGTGGTCATCATGTAGCCCAAAAGTTACTGTATGTCAAGTGATGTTAGTTCATTTTCGACTTAGCTTTCTTTGAATATGGTGTTTGAGCTCTATTATTTGATTCATCAGCTTTATCACTTGATGCATTGACACTCAAAACAATATATACCATGCTTCCAGAGTGTTACATTGGTACTTGGTACGCCATCTCCACTCGTCATCATACTTGACGATCATTTATTATATGTTCCTGTTTCCCGAGTTCATCGATCTCGAGATCGTTGCTGTAGCCGACATTGTTCGTGTCTACACTCATGTGCAGGCGCCCTTCCATTTCAACCCTTCGTCGCTTTCGCGAGGCTTAGTGAGGAAGGTCGAAGTCCACAGGATTACGTGACTGGATTTGAACTTTCATCCATACCAGATGATTATAAGCATCATCAACTTCTGCATGGGGATCGTCAAAGACGTCTGCAGTTCTGTCAGTGGCTACTTGATGTCAAGTTATGTTATTTCTATTTCAATTTAGCTTTCGTTACTATCAGTTCATCTTATTTCACATTGGAGCATTGTTAATTTTTATCGATGCAGAGCAAGAGATTAGAAGATCCTATTGCTGTGGAATTTCGTCACTTTCGCAACCCTTTTTCACTTTTTGTTAGCACAATCTGACAGTGTTTTTTACGACTGGTTAGAGAGGAATCATTTAGTTGCCACAGCAATTTGTTGTGAAATTTGCTTAAAACTGTGTAAAGTAGTGAAATTGCTCTAATAGGAATTCTAATTCATAATTGCTATAACTCAGTCTTGAAATATTTTCCCTTGTCCTTTCAAATTCAAGAACATCATACAAGGCTGCTTTCTTTTTGACTCTGTCAGTGCCCCCTTATCCACGTGGTAGAAACATGGAAAGACCTCGGTATACCAACCAACAAAGAGCATTTTTGGTAAGAGAATTCCACCACACAAATAGCGTAACTACTGTGAATTGCTGTAATAGGAAAGAGGGCAAGCTTTGGAGATGCAGGGGTAGTGTGACCTGGAAGCACGAAAACAAACTATTCAGGACCATTTTAATATTCAGCTCCAGCCATCCATAGGCAGTCAATGGAGTGTCCAAGGACTGAAAACGCTAAACAAAACAAAAGCAAATGCTGTCTTGAAATCCCAGGTTCTATTCTGGGGGGTGTTTCACAAAGATCTTAAGTTGATCTTAGCACTAAGATGGGCTTAAATATTATGGAAAGCCATTAGTGTCTTGAAACATTTTTATAAAAGTTATGTTGAAATGCATACAATGTTGATTCAAATCATATATATTTTCTAATTATCAAAGAGATTTCATGAATTTTGTGAAGATTATGAATCTGTTCCATGTTTTCGATAGGCCCAATGTATCTGCGCCTCATACCTGGTCACCTTTCTGACCCGTTTCAGATGCCATCCTTGGTCTTGAACCATCTCCAAAGTGGTGGATTTGATGTTAGTGTGACAGGCAGGAGAGGACAATTCATTGCATTGGATGAGGCCCATGAATCTCTGATTAATCGGGATGTAAAAATGGCTCTGCACAGACCGGATGCAATGCTCATGGAAAAACTTGCTCTGTACCTACCTTACAGAGCAACGGCTCAGCAGAGACTTCGCGAGCAACTCCTATCATCTTCTGAAGGGGCACAGAGAGATCATCAGTTGGTCCATATGGAGGCCACCGTGCGTGTATACGTGGATGTTCTCTCAGTTGCTACTCTATCTGGGACAACACCTCTAGAGAAGCAACGCTATCAACACTGATCAGTAATTGTCCGGCCGACGAAGTTTAAAAGACAGATCTATGGACATTTTATGATACGGGCAAGAAAGAATGAAGGCCTACATCACAACCCGGATTCTTTATGAGCCCAGTGCACAGGCCCCTCGGAGGAGGAACGCTCTTCGGACATTCTTGCCTAAGACGAAGCAGAAGGTTCTAGTCAACCAAAAGGAGAAACACAGGAAGATAGTTACCGCTTGTCTTCGACGCCAATTAGCACATGCCAAGAAAACGGGTACTCCAATCAGGACTTTAGGCCAATTCATCAAGCTACCTCTAGCTATCGCCAAATCAAACAGGACAATGTACAAGGGAAACAAGGCTGTGACCACTGCGCTGTACAAGAAGCGGTATGAAGGAGTATTCAACAGCACTCTCACCTCACTAGAGGATGGAAACCAGAGTGGGTTTTACTTAAGTTGTTTGTGTAATTGTGTATTTTTTTCGAGCATGGTGGAGTTATAACTATTAGTTTGTACCACAATGGTGCAGGTTTTGGTTACTGAAGTTAAGTTTGACCAATACTCAAATATCCCTTTAAGGCTTTGAAACAGCTATACTCAAAATGTTTCCGGTGAAAAAGTAAGCCTATTCATGCGTCATAATGGGTATCAAATCTCGGCCCAAACTGTCACATGGTGTGGAGCTTCAGTCAAGCAACATGCAGAACAGGGAGAAGTATACATCCATGCAACCCTATTCCCACAGTTAGATGATGATGTTTTCATTTCAAGTGATGATGAGCTTCCAAAAGCCTTTCTTTAAGCGGGCCAAGCGTCAACTCCATCAGCGTCTAACAGTCATGTGGGCCCACGGGGGGGGGGGGGGGGACAAGAGAGACTATGAAACACGGTGCCCCGCTTTTAAATGATTCTGGAACTTGGTGCCCAGCTTTGAAAAGAGTGGAGGGTCAAAAGAAACTAAACTGTAGCATAACTATCTTTCATGTATAGTTGTTATTATGTTTAGTCTACCACTATACCGATTCTCTCCTCTTTCTCTCCTGTACCTTTTCTTATTTTTTACAAATCACTGACAACATTCTAGATCCTGTTGCACTGAGGTTACATAGACAGCTACAAGATGAGCTGTTGGTGGTGGAGGCCAGAGCACTGAGAGAGGGAGAACAAAACAGGCAGATGGGACATGATGCGTACAAGTGCTTTATCCTATGGCAGCATGGCCATCTCGATGTGGGAAACAAGAGAGTGAACCCCAAGTTCTAATCAAGACCTAGCAGGTGGACAGTTTTACCTATTCTCATGGAGTAAAACGGTGAAGGGAATTTCTGACGATGACAAAGAGTGGCTGACTTGCGGCTGTACAGGCAGCAAAGTGACGAGTTGTTGGTGGTCGAGGCATGTGCGCTGAGAGCTGGGGAACATAACCGCCAGATGCGGCATGCTGCATACAGGTGCTTTATCCTTTGGCAGCACAGCCGTCTCGGTAGTGGATCCCCAACTTCTAGACAAGACCAAGCAGGTGAGGAGTGTTACCTACTCTCATGGAGGCAAGACAGTGAAGGGAATTTCAGGGAATGGCTAAAGGCAGCTGAAAGCAGCAAAAAGTAAAAGATTGCAGGGCCATTATGGTGGAGCCATCCACAAGAATGATGCTGATGTCAGCCTAAACTGTAACGTGACTAAATTTCATGAATAGTTGTATTTATGTATAGTCTTCCACTATTCTGATTCTCTCCTCTTCCTTTCCTTTACTTATTATTTTCACAGATCACGGACAACATTCTAGATACGGTAGCACTGAGGTTACTTAAACATACTTCCCACTAGATACTCTGTCCATTTCCTTCAGCTCATGGTTGCTATTAGTAGCCTCGTGAACATTATGAACATGCGCACCGATTATTGCATCGCTTTGCGAGTCAGATAAACAGCTTTGTGCAAGGTACTTGAAAGGGACTATCATTTTGAATCTGGTGTGCTCATCAGCGATGGCAGTGAAGTCTGGGTGACAGGCTCCGACATTGGGCTCAAGTACGTGACGCAAAGGGAGAGAGAATTCATGATGACAGTAATAACTGATTCTGCAGGTACATGACAATCAATTCACATAGCTAGAGGCATGGAAGTTTTTAGGAATTATGTGAGTTTGGTAGGGGTTCGTAATAATTCATGATATTATGCTCAGTATAATTATTTTGAATTATTGCTAAAATATTGACACCATCAGCACTTTCTCCTAACAGAAGTACACCAATTCAAGTGTCACAAATTACAAATGGCAACCAACACTGCCTTTAAAACATTTTAAACGATTAATCATAATACTGACTTTGAAAAGCTATACTCAAAATGTTTCCGGTGAAAAAGTAAGCCTATTCATGCGTCGTAATGGGTATCAAATCTCTGCCCAAACTGTCACATGGTGTGGAGCTTCAGTCAAGCAACATGCAGAACAGGGAGAAGTATACATCCATGCAAGCCTATTACCACAGTTAGATGATGTTTTCATTTCAGGTGATGATGAGCTTCCAAAAGCCTTTCTTTAAGCGGGCCAAGCGTCAACTCCATCAGCGTCTAACAGTTATGTGGGCCCACGGGGGGGGGGGGGGGGGGGGGGGGGGGGACCAGGGACCAGAGAGACTATGAAACACGGTGGCCCACTTTTAAGTGATTCTGGAACTTGGTGCCCAGCTTTGAAAAGAGTGGAGGGTCAAAAGAAACTAAACTGTAGCATAACTATCTTTCATGTATAGTTGTAATTATGTTTAGTCTAGCACTATACCGATTCTCTCCTGTACTTATTCTTATTTTTTAAAGATCACTGACAACATTCTAGATCCTGTTGCACTGAGGTTACATAGACAGCTACAAGATGAGCTGTTGGTGGTCGAGGCCAGAGCACTGAGAGCGGGAGAACACAACAGGCAGATGCGACATGATGCGTACAAGTGCTTTATCCTATGGCAGCATGGCCATCTCGATGTGGGAAACAAGAGAGTGAACCCCAAGTTCTAATCAAGACCTAGCAGGTGGACAGTTATACCTATTCTCATGGAGGTAAAACGGTGAAGGGAATTTCTGACAATGACAAAGAGTGGCCGACTTGCGGCTGTACAGGCAGCGAAGTGACGAGTTGTTGGTGGTCGAGGCATGTGCGCTGAGAGCTGGAGAACATAACCGCCAGATGCGGCATGCTGCGTACAGGTGCTTTATGTTATTGTAGTGGAACGGGGCTGCTGGGGTTATAAGTAGCAGCGAATTTCAGGGAATGGCTAAGGCAGCGGACAGCAGCAAAAAGTAAAAGATTGCAGGGCCATTATGGTAGAGCCATCCACAAGAATGATGCTGATGTCAGCCTAAACTGTAACATGACTAAATTTCACGAATAGTTGTATTTATGTATAGTCTTCCACTATTCTGATTCCCTCCTCTTCCTTTCCTTTATTATTTTCACAGATCACGGACAACATTCTAGATACGGTAGCACTGAGGTTACTTAAACATACTTCCCACTAGATACTCTGTCCATTTCCTTCAGCTCATGGTTGCTATTAGTAGCCTCGTGAACATTATGAACATGCGCACCGATTATTGCATCGCTTTGCGAGTCAGATAAACAGCTTTGTGCAAGGTACTTGAAAGGGACTATCATTTTGAATCTGGTGTGCTCATCAGCGATGGCAGTGAAGTCTGGGTGACAGGCTCCGACATTGGGCTCAAGTACGTCACGCAAAGGGAGAGAGAATTCATGACGACAGTAATAACTGATTCTGCAGGTACATGACAATCAATTCATATAGCTAGAGGCATGGAAGTTTTTAGTAATTATGTGAGTTTGGTAGGGGTTCGTAATAATTCATGATATTATGCTCAGTATAATTATTTTGAATTATTGCTAAAATATTGACACCATCAGCACTTTCTCCTAACAGAACTACACCAATTCAAGTGTCACAAATTACAAATGGCAACCAATATTGCCTTTAAAACATTTTAAACGATTTATCATAATACTGACTTTGAAAAGCTATACTCAAAATGTTTCCGGTGAAAAAGTAAGCCTATTCATGCATCGTAATGGGTATCAAATTTCGGCCCCAACTGTCACATGGTGTGGGGCTTCAGTCAAGCAACATGCAGAACAGGGAGAGGTATACATTTATGCAACCCTATTACCACAGTTAGATGATGATGTTTTCATTTCAGGTGATGATGAGCTTCCAGAAGCCCTTCTTTAAGCGGGCCAAGCGTCAACTCCATCAGCGTCTAACAGTTATGTGGGCCCACGGGGGGGGGGGGGACCAGAGAGACTATGAAACACGATTGCCCCGCTTTTAAATGATTCTGGAACTTGGTGCCCAGCTTTGAAAGAGTGGAGGGTCAAAAGAAACTAAACTGTAGCATAACTATCTTTCATGTATAGTTGTAATTATGTTTAGTCTACCACTATACCGATTCTCTCGTCTTTCTCTCCTGCACCTTTTCTTATTTTTTACAAATCACTGACAACATTCTAGATCCTGTTGCACTGAGGTTACATAGACAACTACGAGATAAGTTGTTGGTGGTCGAGGCCAGAGCACTGAGAGAGGGAGAACAAAACAGGCAGATGCGACAGGATGCATACAGGTGCTTTATGTTATGGCAGCATGGAAGTCTCGGTGTTGGAAACAGGAGAGTGAACCCCAACTTCTAATCAAGACAAAGAGGGTGAAAAGTGTTACCTACTCTAATGAATGTAAGACAGTGAAGAGAATTTGTACTTACACAGTCGGTTACCCGTTCGGTTAACCGGTTTTCCAAATAACCGACTTACTACAGCATTACTTACTGCAATGAACACCCAAGCTACTTGTTGTGTCCTCTAGTCTGGTCATAAATAAGACATTGGTCGAGACATGTCATCTGGTTACAACTGTGCTTTATTGATACATAATCACAACTGTATCAGAGCTGCCAACCTCTAGAACATGAAATCAGTACTCTCAAGGCTCAAAATCAGTAATTTGGGGAAGAAATCAGTAATTTCCTATGCGGCTCTATGAACTATAAGTTTAGTGAAACGGTTACACAACGGTTAACCGACCGTCATCGGCAAAAACGTTTAGCAGAACGGGTAACCAGAATTTATTTTTTTAAATGGCACGTTGAACCCTGCTAATCTATTGCTAAAGTGTAGGTATTTTACATGTATCACAAATAAACAAAACAAATAAACAAATGGTAAGAGAATTAATGATAGGGAGATTGAAAAAACGGACAGATACCGGATATATCCGGCGGAAAAGAAAGGAAAAAAAAAAACAAAAAAACAAAAACAAAAAAAACAACGTTTTTTTTTTTTTTTTTTTTTAAGCGGTATTCCGTACTCCCGTAATGGTTGTCAATTTCCGTACCAATTACGGAAAATCCGTACTAGTTGGCAGCTCTGCTGTATGTGTAATGTGTATGCTGTGGAGTAATGAAATAGAGTGTAGTCTAGGTTGCAGACCCTATATAACAATGTAGTTCAACATTCAGGAATAATATATAGAATGCAGTCTGTGTTGCAGACCCTATATAACAATATAACATCCCCTCTTCATCAAAGAACAAATAGTTTCAAGTGAACGGTGACCAGAAGGAAGAAGTCCACACCCATATCCAAATACAAAAAGAACGGATTGGGCGAAAGAGAACAACGGTCAACTTGAAACTAAAACTGGATACAGGTGCCCAAAGCAACATCTTACCTCTGAAGCTGTACAAGCAGATATACCCGGAACACTTCACTACAGATGATAGAGTGAAAGATGGAATTCTCTCACCAAGCAACATCATCTTGACGGCCTACGGGGGAACACAGATCCCACAGCTCGGAAAGACGACAATCAGTGGAAAACACAAGGATAGAGATGTAGAATGCACGTTCTTTGTAACAGACACAGATGGTCCTGCTATCCTGGGATTGGCCAGCTGCAAACAAATGGGGCTTACCTCATTCAATCATGAGATGAATGCTTCATCGGGAAGAGTTGACAGCAGCACCCCAATCAAGAATCTTCCCCCTATAAACAACAAGAAAGACCTGATCGAGATGTACCCGGAATGCTTTGATGACATCGTAGGTTGTTTTGAGGACTATGAATATCACATCACTGTCAATGCAAATGTGAAGCCTGTTATTCATGCACCAAGGCGAATCCCACTAGAAATGAAGGAGAGACTCAAATCCGAGTTACAACACTGCCTATAAATGAAGCAGGAAATGAAGCTGTACTGTTGCTGCAACCCTTGTCCGCTTCGGGAGCTTCGGCTCATTCCATTTCAATAGGTGTCCCCTCTGCATTACTTTTCGCAGTGGAGAATTTTTCGTCCCGAAATGCTGATAGAGGGACGGCAGTTGGCACTGATGAACAATGCAAGTGGAACCAGCCTCGACGCAAATCTGTCCCAGTAAAGATTGTAGAGTTGGATTACCGCAACAACAAGCAAAAACAAAGGAAACGAGCCATTTGCACGTCTACGTTCAAACCAGTTTCAACTGTTGATAACTCTGCGGTATTGAAAATACGGGAACAAATTGTGGCATCATGCATGGCGAGTGGACAGAATGCATTAGTATTGACTGCAATACAACCACCACCACCTAGGAACACACCTCCCTCAATGCAAGACTTATGTTCTCAATTTAAGTCATCAAATGAGGATGACATTGTCGCATTCATTGGTCAGGCAACAACAGATGAACATCTGGACTACTTCTCCAATCTCAGTCAAGACAATGAGGAGTGGTTAGAGTCACGAATTGGCGCATCACTGCAAGCATCGCTGGTGACATTCGCAGTTTAAAGGACACGTCAGAGGGAACATCTGTAATCCAACGAGTCATGGGCACTGCGCCGAAAGTCAAGTCCAAAGCGATGGCCTATGGCCATGCTCATGAAAATGTCGCACGGCAACTATATGTCAGCGAAATGGAAAAAAATCACAAAGACTTTGAATGTGTAACAACAGGGTTACACCTCCTGCCAGAAGCACCATTTATTGGCGCGTCTCCAGACGGTATATCAACATGTGCATGCCATGCAAAAAGAGTTGTAGAAATTAAGTGTACATCGAAGCATAAGAATGTGTCTGTGGCAGAAATTCCAGCGATGGACCCTTCGTATCATCTTGAAACATCCAGTGGGGAAGTTTGATTAAAGGAGACATCATCCTGGTACTTTCAGGCTCAACACCAGATGGGAGTTCTCAGAGTTGATAGGTGGACTTTGTCATTAGTTGTGGCAGATCTTGGCGGTAGCCCCCTGGCGGGGTTGCAGGGGCAACACCCCTGCAGGAAAATTTTGCAAATTTGCCTTTGAACTTTGCAGTTTTTAGTAACATGATGGATAGGTTTTGATTGTAATTTGTAATTACGGACACGTTTGTCGATCAAAACAAAAAACAAAAACAAAAACAAAACAACGGAATTTTAGAAAAAATCTGGATTTCGGTCCAAATCCGGAAAACTTACATCCCTGGGTATTGAATCTCAGGATCTCCCTCCGAATATCTGTGCAAAGAGGAAATCTTTAGTTGCCCCACAGAATTGTCAGACTGGCCAGACCAAGTCTGCTCCTTTGATTCCAACCTCAAATCGCTTTAGTTGCCTCTCTGACTTTGTGGAGAACAGTAACCCACCTAAGGCTCCCTTACTCCAAGGTGCTTCTGCTCAATCTCCCCAACAGTCTTATGCTTCTAGTAGGAATCTTCATGGTGCTCGCTCAATATATAATATATAATAATATAATTGCAAAGAATAATCATAAATCACATAAATGAAGTGGAGAAATTATAACCTGTATTTTCAGTGTTATTGATGTGATTGTGAATGCATATACCATACTTTTTTTTTATATACAATGCTCTCGATTGATGCTATTGCTAACCAATCTTTTTTAGACAGTGGGGTGTTACATGTTTTGCAGATCCTTGACTTAGGCGGCTGTCCCATCTTTGCTTTCATATTGCACTGTATTGTATTTAACGTTTTGTACGCTCGAGTAGAAGCGGTACATTACATTAGGATGGATGATAGCTCAGTAACTGATATTGTCACGGGTGTAACCGAAGCATTGCAGGGCTGTCGTTTCGCGCTATTTAGGCCGCTGAAACTGGACAATTTTTCAGGCTCGGGGGGTCAGTCGCTGGCTGATTGGTTGGAAGAAGTAGATATTTACTGCAAACAACTGCAGATTCCAGTAGGCAAGAGGGCTGACGTGATTATATCACACTTAGAAGGGCAAGCTAGGCAAGAGATAAGGTGTCATGCCCAAATTACAGACACCGATGAAAATATTGGGGTGTTAAGGAAATATGTTGGTAGTAGACAGACGGTGCAGTCCCTGTAGCAGGCTTTTTATGATCGCCACCAGCTTGGTAGGGAGTTAATACGCTTGTTTGATGGGGCATTGGGGGCTGCGACATCGGCGCAGAAAGTAGCACTTCAGGGATTGCGGGAACAGGCCCTTATCGGACAATTTGTGGCCGGGGCACGAAGCTCAGTAGTTCGTTTAGAATTAAAGCGATTGGAAATGTCCGAGGACATTAAAACTTTTGAGGATTTGAGGGAGGCAGCCCGTAGTTTGCTTTCTGAAGTAGACCTGGTAGAGGTTAGACGTGGGGAAGCGAGGGGGGCGGAGGTTCGTCAGGGCCCGGGGCTTGCCCGGATATCGGGAGCACAGGGCTCGGACACTCCGACCTCCAATCTTGTAGCTGTCCTTGAAAAGTTACAGTGCTCAGTGGACATGTAATCAAAGTGAAGCAGAAGAGCTCGACTTGTCATCAGATGATGAAGAACCGATGGATGTAGACAGCCAGGGTAACAGCCAGGAGACTGAGCAACAAGACGAACAGCAAAATGAACAGCAAGATGAGCAGAATGGGGACGAAGAAAATGCCTTGCTCACAGAAATGGGGGGGCTGCGACATCGGCACAGAAAGTAAGTAGCACTTCAGGGATTGCGGGAACAGGCCCTTATCGGACAATTTGTGGCCGGGGCACGAAGCTCAGTAGGTCGTTTAGAATTAAAGCGATTGGAAATGTCCAAGGACATTAAAACTTTTGAGGATATGAGGGAGGCAGCCCGTAGTTTGCTTTCAGAAGTAGACCCGGTAGAGGATAGACGTGGGGAAGCGAGGGGGGGGGCGGAGGTTCTTCAGGGCCCGGGGCTTGCCCGGACATCGGGAGCACAGGGCTCGGGACACTCCGACCTCCAAGCTTGTAGCTGTCCTCGAAAAGTTACAGTGCTCAGTGGACATGTTGCTGGAGCAGCAAAAGGGTAGTCAAAAAAAGGGGTTACCGGAATGTTGGAACTGTAGGGAATTAGGTCATTATCGGGCTGCTTGCCCCTATCTTCAAGGTCTTCCGCCAGCAGGGCCATATCAGGGTCGGGAAAACTGGATGCCTCCCCCACCGGGGCCCAGGTGAGGGAGGAAAATGGTGGTTCGGCACGGGCTACCAAGCAAGACAATTTGGAAAATTAATATTTAAAAGCCCAAAAGTGCAGATTAATTTGTTAGGAGTGGATACATTATGTTTATTAGATATGGGGGCAGAAACCTCCTTAATTTTTGAGGAATGTTATAATGAGAATTTGTTAGGAAAGGCAATTATTCAAGGTTTAGACACTCATGTTCAAATTTTGGGAGTAAATGAAACTGAAGTGCCAATAGTGGGCTACGTTCAGATCCCAATTAGTTTATTTGGAGTTAATAAAATAGGACATTTTTTGGTGCTGAAACAGAATTTAGAAAATAAAATAACTGCACCTGTGATAATTGGTTGTAATATTTTGAATGAGTTTCAACAGGTTGAAGTTAATGGGGACAGTCAAGATGCAGAAGCATGGAAGTTAGTTCAGGAATGTATTAGTGAATCGCTGGATGTAAGAGATAGGCGAAGATGGACTGAGCTGTTGCCACACTTAGTATATGTTTACAATACCACTCCCCATGCTACAACGGGGGTTACTCCGTATTCACTCATGTTTGGTAGAAAAGAGAGGATTCCTCTTGACCAGTTGTTTGGGATAAATGATGTGAATTGGGAGCAAGCATATGTAGAGCAACAAGCCGCCATGTTCGAAAGGGCAAAAGAGGTTGTTACATCCAGGATTAAGCAGGGTGCAGCTAGAAATGATAGGAAGGTAGATGTTAGAGTCCCGGGAACTAAGACATGTCCGTCAATTGGCTCATTGGTCTATTTGAAGAGATGCGCATTTGCACAAAGGCATAAATTGGAAGATGTTTATTTTGATGATTTGTATGTAGTAATATGGCATAATATCGAGCAAGATGTGTATCAAATTCGCCCCGTAAAAGGAGGGCCGTTGAAGGTAGTTAATAGGAAATTATTAAAGTTGAAAGAAGGGTGTGAAGAAGCCGAAAATGAGTACGGTAGGGAAACGGTTATTTTAGGTGATTTCCTGGAAATAGGTGTGGGCCCCCCGGAAAGTGGAGATGAAGAAGAGTATGTATTAGTCCCAAACTTTCCGAGGGTGGACCCACACACAGTAGGGGAGCGACCGGGATTGAGAGCTGCCCCGGAACAGCCGGTTGTTAGACGATCCCAACGGTCAACGAGGGGTCAGAATGTGTAGGTGAGGGAGGCCTCACATTCAGGCGAATGCATAAAAACATGAGGCGATACGTAGGGAGGTTAGGGGCGGCTCGGGGAAGGGTGTTGGTCCTCGATATGGGGACCAACGACCTTTCCTCGCTTTGCTCACATGCCCCATCTGTGGAGTCAATGGCGATCTCACCCATACGATCCGTTATTGTCCGCAGAAGCCGGAACTGCTGAAAGCCGCAGGTGACGATGGCGGCACAGGAACCATCAGCCAAGGAGCCGGAGGTCGCGCCTCTGAGGCGCTACACTTCGTCAGCCACCACGAACTCCCAACTTTGGGAGTTCGTGGACCGGCTAGTGGAGGATGGGATCCGGCCGGCGGCCGTGTTTGTGCTCCCTGTGCTGCCGCGCACGGAGTGGTGCAGACGTATGGTCAGTACTTCTGATGTTGAAGAACTGGAGAGGGTTACACGCGGCCAGGCAGCTAACGCAGAATGGAAGAGTCACAGAAAACGACGCATAACAGCTTTGGTGTGCCACAATGTAATGACGAAGGGGAGGAGGATGCTCGAGAGCAAAGGGAAAGCGTTGGAAAGCGTGAATTTTCTAAAACAGCTGCTCTACGAAGGACCGCCGGAAAGCTTGCCTGCGTTAAAGTATGGCCGGGAGATGGAGGCAGAAGCCCGTGCAGCCTATGAGAACCTTGTCAGGCAAAAATGTAGAAACTGTCCGGGAATGTGGCCTGAAGGTCAAATGTGACCAGGTTTATCTTGGGGCTAGCCCGGATGGGATCATTTGTTGTGAATCTTGTGGCGATGGGCTTCTCGAAATCAAGGAGGAAAAGGTCGGTTGAGGAACCAGAGACAGCGAAAAAAATACATGGGGGCGGCGGGCGAATTCGCCCCCGAAATGCCCAAATTCGCCTGCATTTGTGGTTCTGGTGCCTTTACGTATTGTCACAGGTGATTCGGTTGGCAGCCGTCTGCCTACGGAGACATTTGGAGAGTTTGTGACAGAAGCCTCCTGCAGCCTCCTGAGGGGAAACAAAGCGAAGGCGCTGGAGGCCATTATGAAGGAACAGAAGGCAACAAAAAGAGCTGGGCAGGCGTCGGACTCGCAGCAATCGAACCACCCTACATCAGGAAGGCGCTGGAGGCCATTATGAAGGAACAGAAGGCAAAAAAAAAGAGCTGGGCAGGCGTCGGACTCCCAGCAATCGAACCACCCTACATCAGGCTAGCAACCTTTTCGTAGCTACGACAGCAAAGAATGAGGCCTGGAACAAAATCTTTGTCAAGTTCTGTGCAAGGTATGATGTTACTTATTTTGATATCTTACTTCAAACTTGACTACTGGTAGATCTACCAGATCCAATAACAGCAGCGTGGAAGTCTCGGTGCTGGAAACAGGCGAATTATGCTCTACATCTAGACAAGACCAAGCAGGTGAGAAGTGTTACCTGCTCTCATGGAGGCAAGACAGTGAAGGGAATGATGCTGATGTCCCTGCAACAAAGGCAGCAGTATGGGCCACATGCAAACCCAGAGTGACAGGGCCTATGGAACTTGGTGCCCCGCTAAGATTGGAAGGTCAATAGACCTAAACTGTAACATGACTAAATTTCATGTATAGTTGTAATTATGTATCTAGACTTCCACTATTCTGATTCTCTCCTCTTCCTTTCCTTTACTTATTATTTTCACAGATCACGGACAACATTCTAGATACGGTAGCACTGAGGTTACATACTGTAGACATACTTCCCACTAGATACTATGTCCATTTCCTTCAGCTCATGGTTGCTATTAGTACCCTCGTGAACCGAACGCTCTGTCTTGAACACGGTGAACATGCGCACCAATTATTGCAGTGGAATCTCCTTCTGTCTACAACTTCTTCCAGCTGCAGCTTGTCTTACTTCAGCTAGTACCTAAACAGAATTAGATGGGTGTTGGAGATGCAATTTTCGTATATAATGACGGCTGCTCATGTGGACTTATTTTTGAGTTTTATGTATTTGGTAATCACAGTGGTGATACGATACGTGATACGGTACGTGATGACGACTGCCACTGCGTTTCTGTGCTGAAATTGCTTGTAATTGTCTGAAAATACCACATTTTGGACCCTGTTATTACAGACTCATCACTTCGCCCTATATTGTGATATTTATATACATGGATTGTGAAATGTGTGTGATCTGAAATGGAAATAGCAAGTTGATTATGTATATTGACAATTATTTACGGACACAGTGAACCGGCCACACTAACTCCTTAGTCCCAAGTGTAGTGAACATATTCAGAGAACTCGGACTTAACTTCTGTTACTGGAACTACACTGGTGAGGTCATAATGCGTATTGTTAGTTCACTGTATAGCTATTACCAAGTTTATATCATTGTACGAGATAAAGAATGGCTCCACTCAAAATGAACTCTTATCAAGGCATCCCAGGCGGAAATAATTTTCGTTTCAAACTCCCTAAAAACTTAACAATAACAAGCCTCCATCGCACAATACACCATATCAATAACTCTTATAAACTGAACACTCCCGATTCTGACCGCTACGGTTTCATTCTACATGAACTTTCCATTATTTTTCCCAACCTACACGAAAGCATAAGAGAACACTTCACACTGACGTGCTTTCAACTGTCAGTGCTGAAGAGTTATTGGATGGGATGTTCATTTTTTCCATTGCACACATAATCCCTACCCTAAATTTCAAAGCTGTATACCAGGCACGGGAAAGAAACTGCAACGCCCCAAGGTTTCACAACAACTTTACACGAGGTGGAACAGAAGTGCTCTCTGCCCAGGGCCAAGGCAGCATGTACATAATGATGGCACCCCGATATGGGATCAATTAGGACGACTTTTTGGGCGAGGTACATAATTTGGCATTAGTAGTTTTGTTTTAATACGACGTATCTGTACAACACTTCTTATGTGGACCATTGGTGAAGAATTATTGGATCGGTTGTTCATTTTGTCCATTACACACAAAGTTGACAGTGGATTGGATTGGAGGTGTTCTATCTGGAGGAGACCAAAGACAAGACATGTACAGTAGTGGCCTACACCGCTGCATGAATGCAAAGGAAGCTGCTGTGATGCTTCAGTACATCCTGATGAGAGCCCCTAAACGCACATGAAACTGTTCAGGAAAATGATGACATTACAATGAAACAGGAAGTGGAAAATCTCACAACAATGATTAATGATTATTATTTTATAATTTATTTCTCTTTGATGTAGGATTGCAGAACCAGAGAGATGTGATGCGGCGGGGGTCGAGCAGGCAATCAGGAAGCCGAGTGAAGAGCGCAACCTTGACTTGAAGAACGGTTTCGTGGCATCGGCAGCTGATGGTGCTGCTGTCAACTTTGGTGCAAAGAGTGGAGTTCTGACAAGATTCCAACAGGAAGATGCTCCATGGTTGATTAAAATGCACCGTGTGGCACACAGACTGGAGCTTTCAAAGACACATTTTATGTGCAGGTTAGTTGCATAATGATGGCACCCCGATATGGGATCAATTAGGATGACTTTTTTGGCGAGGTACATAGTTTTGTTTTAATACGACGTATCTGTACAACACTTCTTAATATGCGGACCAGTGCTGAAGAGTTATTGGATGGGTCGTCCATTACACACAGGGATAAATGTAAGGGCAATGTGAGGACGACTATAGAGGAGGTGTTTTGACGTGGAGGAGATGGTTCAAACGACATGCAGCTGCCTACACCACTGCATCGGTCCCAAGGAGGACAGGTACGCTGCCTACAAGGAGGATTCGTCTCGTTTCGTCGTAGAGTACGCGGACATCTTCCGTACCATACCCGGTCGCAAAGTCGGAAGAATGGTAGTCCGAAAGACTCCATTTCCTTTGGACAACATCAGAGAAAGGCAACAGTTGAAGGTTGTCCTTCAATCATACAACACCAAAGTTTCCACATATAAGGAAATGATGAACATGTTGTAGCATCTTCTAATATTGTTCATATCCTCAAAATCCAACTGAAATTCTAACGGTTCCCTCATGCCTTGTATTCTTATTTACAACGAAGCGTGGGAAATGTTTCCGCGTTTTTGCAATTTCCCTTTTGGTAAAAAAGATATTAACGATTGAAGGGTTCAGATGTCATTACCCACAGGATTTATGCAAGAGCGTGGCAAAGTTGACAGTGGTGGAGGAGGAGGTGTTCTATCTAAAGGAGACTAAAGACAAGACATGTAGTGGCCTACACCGCTGCATGAATGCAAAGGAAGCTGCTGTGATGCTTCGGTACATCCTGATGAGAGCCCCTAAACGCACATGAAACTGTTCAGGAAAATGATGACATTACAATGAAACAGGAAGTGGAAAATCTCACAACAATGATTAATGATTATTATTTTATAATTTATTTCTCTTTGATGTAGGATTGCAGAACCAGAGAGATGTGATGCGGCGGGGGTCGAGCAGGCAATCTGGAAGCTGAGTGAAGAGCGCAACCTTGACTTGCAGAACGGTTTCATGGCATCGGCAGCTGATGGTGCTGCTGTCAACTTTGGTGCAAAGAGTGGAGTTCTGACAAGATTCCAACAGGAAGATGCTCCATGGTTGATCAAAATGCATTGTGTGGCACACAGACTGGAGCTTTCAAAGACACATTTTATGTGCAGGTTAGTTGCATAATGATGGCACCCCGATATGGGATCAATTAGGATGACTTTTTTGGCGAGGTACATAGTTTTGTTTTAATACGACGTATCTGTACAACACTTCTTAATATGCGGACCAGTGCTGAAGAGTTATTGGATGGGTCGTCCATTACACACAGGGATAAATGTAAGGGCAATGTGAGGACGAATATAGAGGAGGAGGTGTTTTGACGTGGAGGAAATGGTTCAAACGACATGCAGCTGCCTACACTACTGCATCGGTCCCAAGGAGGACAGGTACGCTGCCTACAAGGAGGATTCGTCTCGTTTCGCCGTAGAGTACGCGGACATCTTCCGTACCATACCCGGTCGCAAAGTCGGAAGAATGGTAGTCCGAAAGACTCCATTTCCTTTGGACAACATCAGAGAAAGGCAACAGTTGAAGGTTGTCCTTCAATCATACAACACCAAAGTTTCCACATATAAGGAAATGATGAACATGTTGTAGCATGTTCTAATATTGTTCATATCCTCAAAATCCAACTGAAATTCTAACGGTTCCCTCATGCCTTGTATTCTTATTTACAAAGAAGCGTGGGACACCACTGCATCGGTCCCAAGGACGCTGCCGCAATGCCCCTCTACGTGGTGACGAGGGGCATGCTGGTAGAGGTGGCGCTGGAGGCCATTTTGAGTATATGAAGGAACAGAAAGCAAAAAAACAAGCTGGGCAGACGTCCGACTCGCAGCAATCAAACTAGTCTTTTGTCACTACTCTCACGCTATATGCACAATTGCGCGAGCCGAGCGAGCATCGTGAGCGAAGCGAACACATCGAGCGCGGAGCGCGAGTCTTTCTCTCTTTGCACATTGGTTGTTGTTTATTTCTAATGTAAACCTATTAAATAACGAATATTCATCTTCCACGGGATGGTAGATCAGCCGTTTGCGAGTGTTAGTCTTTGTTTTAGACACACTGTCAAGCTGCATAGTAAAACCAAGTAAAACCAAACGCGCTCTCTTGCACAATACACGGTTACTGGGTATTAGAGGGTCTCCGCAACAGACTAGCGTAGGCCGTACACGTTAAACCGTCGATGCGGACGCATCCATTATATGAATAGGGTACGTCATTACAAAATATGTTGCTTTCTTTTAAAATAAAGAGTTGAGATTTGATATGAATATTACCTACTCTCACAAAGGTAAAATAGTGAAGTGATTTTCAGGCAATGGCAAAAGGATGGCTGAAGCCATCCACAAGAATAATGTTGATGTCCCTGCAACAAATGCAGCAGTTTGGGCCGCATGGAAGCACAGGGGGGGGGGGGGGGGGTGACTAAAAATGACTTTGGAACATGGTGCCCCGCTATTGAAAGATTTGATGTCAATGAAGCATACAAGAACAATTTGGCCCCAGCCACATACCACGACCAATCTGTTTTGTTGCAGCTATTTTTTTTTTTTTTAATACAGTTAGTTGTGTGAATAGTAGCGCCTTGTTGCGTTATACAAAAAAAAATTCATAAGAAAAAACCCAGTATATCAAAGAATGCATAAAGAGTTTGCCAATACATACACTGTGTACATTTACAGAAAGAAAAAAATGCATGTTTGCTGTGGGGGTATTCCAATAAGTAGAGGGCGACATACAAGGTGAACGATGTGATATTTATTTGCTCTGGTTTGGACTGTGAAAATCCGCCGAAATCTTTACCATCGGTATGTGTCGTGTTATCTAAGGAGGAATATCTCAAAGAAAACATAAACATACGACTTAATCCTGAATTCTGTTCTGTCATATTTAGTAATATCGGAGATTTTTCGAACTTTTCTAATGACTCACAACATGTCTCTTCGCAACAATACTAAAGGACGTGTACAGGACACTACAGTGGAGACAACGTCAACATCAACAAACTTTGCCTCGAAACAACTGTAATTCTAATGGAACTAAGATTATTGTATTCATGAGACAAATTGCAGTATATCAAGAATAAATAAAGAGTTTGCCAACACATACACTTTGCAGTTTTGAAGTAGTGAAATAAATATGCTTTGGGATTATTCCTCATTGCAAATCTCAATACTAAACCATATTCATATCTAAATATGAAAATAAATAATCTTGCCTATAGTCAAACTACTGCGCAAATAAACTCTCTGATAAATGTCTCTGAAGATCTCTTAACATTGGTATGGCATACAATCCAAATGTGTACATACAAATTTGGATGCATTACATCTGGTGGCTTGGATCATAATTATTGAGTTTTCACATTTCTTTTGAAGACTCAAAATTGAATATACATAATAATATCAGCAATAATAATACTCTTTTCTTTATGGTAGCCATTTACCTGATGAGCACTGCTCACCCAAGTAAAATGGCCTTACTTTCAATACCAATGTTACAGCAAGACACTTTAACCACTTTTCTGCTCTCAATACTAGGTGCATGTCATGACTGTATTCCTTGAGATATGTAGCATGCCTTGTCAGTACAGCTTGATTAACCCCTATAAAGCTAAGTACATGAGTAATAAAGCCACTCTGAGTAATAATACATAATGCTCAGTTGAGTAAAACATTATACATTAACAGCAGGACTAATTGAATGCAGATACATTATCAGAGTAAATCAGGTTCAAACCTGCGACCTCCTGATCACGAGGCAGACACTCGACCTCTGAGCCATCGCACCGGATGAAGCAGCTCCTCCTGAAAGACTGGTCTGCGGAGGTCTACTCCTGAAATGAGCCGAGGACGCAAGGTCACGGTCATATCCACTTGATGAGCGTGTAGTTCTTCTTGCCTGTATGGACGACACATAAGGGAGAAATAGCATAAGAAATAAGGTGAGGAAAAGTTGTTGTCATCATCATCAGCAGCAGCATGACAATGATAAATTATCAAATCGACTGCCACCACCAGTAACAGCAACATTAGCAGCATGAATATCACCATCAATGACATTGTTCACCTGTGCAAGGAAGAGTAATGCAGTTTTCTGAGGATGACGACGTTGATGGTGATTAATACAAAATGACAATGATGATAATGATGAAGTATAGATGAAGATGATGAGAATAATGGGTGTTGTTAATAATGATGATGATAAGGAGGAGGATGAGGATGATATTGATGGTAGAGATAGCATTAGGATGTCGGTAGTGGTTGATAAGGAGGATAGTAATCCTCAGTAGTGAGCATAGTATCTACCTTACCTCACCATACTTACAAAAATGTGCATGTACCTATCAAAATCATGTACATGACCGTCATCACCTTCATCATCAAATTACATCCCTGATGATTTTGAAAATGATGAAGATGATAGAGATTGTAGTGATGACAATAACAATCTTGATGATGATGATGATGGAGTATAAATGATTCCCATCTTCTCATCAATTACTGATGTTAAGTGAAAGTACTCCTACCTGTTCTGCTAAGAGTGATGTGGTTGCTAAGGATGTGACATCCTTTCTGGAGTACCTCCTGGGCATTGGCCACTCTCTGTTGGTTGACATAGAATGGTGGTGGTGGTGGTGATGGTGGTGTTTATGATTGATGGTAATGATGACGATGAAAATTACGATGACGATAGTGATGATGGTAGTGATAGAAACAATGTTGATGATAATGGATATGATAAGAATGTTGTTGATGATGGTGATAATGATGATATTTGAAGATGATGCGAGCACGGACGAGAACAAGGATGAAAGTAATGAAATGATTGTCATCATCTTCTCATAAAATGTGGTTATAAGTAATATTATCCCTACCTGTTCTGAGAAGACTGATGTGGTTGTTAAGGATGTGACGTCCCTTCTGCAGCACCTCCTGGGTATTGGTCACTCTCTGCTGGTTGACATAGAAACCACCATCCTCAATGATACGCAACCCTCTTCCTGCATGCAAATAAAACATATGCATGAAAGTGACATCAACACCTTGTTTTAATCACACAAATTCAGCCGATTCAGAATATTCTGAAGAATATTGAACATGTTTTTGTTTTGAGAATACTCATCATCTGTAAGTTATATTTTCCCATTATAAAAACCCTTTCATTGGCATTGCGAAGAGAGTGACATCGTAAGTTTGTAAACTAATTTTCCAATTAATTTGTATGCACTTTTTGACAGCTGTTCTAGCAAATTTCATTGTCTTTATTAAGAGGCATTTTCATGCACTCACAGAATAGAGAGACGTCTTATTTTATGCACACTGTACAAAGCTACTGGGCTACAAGTCCATCAAGCACCCCCAAGCACCTATATGCATCTTGCTTTTAAAGAGCGCCCGCTCTCTTTCCAAACGGTAAACTTTAATCAAGAATGCAAATAATGGTGAGGAATATTCATGAGGATAATAATGGAGGTGAATCTCATGGAAACGTCTTTAAAAGCAATATGCCTATAGGTGCTTGGGGGGTGCTTGACGATGGTGTTCTACGGTACCTTCTGGTATAGCCCCTGCAGCCACTGCAAATTGGAAGACAGTGAGACTTGGTTCAAGCATCATCTTTAACATGTTGAGTAATTATCACATTATAAGAATGCCATCACCTGATATAGAGTGGTCAGTCACATGACAATAGGTGTATTACTATATTTGAATACAACAATAAATAACTGATAATGAGCCAGTTTATCAAATGTACATTTAATTACCTTCTGGTATAGCCCCTGCAGCCACCCCAACCTGGTAGACAGTGAGACCCGGTTCTAGCATCATCTCAACCAACCCTCCTCCTGCAAACAGCTGACTAACTTCCTCGACACTGAGCTGCTCCAATGCACTAGGGTCTGAACTGTAGAGGGCCTCTGTCAACAACTGGGCTTTCCTTAGCCCCTCTTCTGTAAATGAAAGAAAATTGTTTGTTTTTGTATTATTCTAGAACAGTAGAAGAATCTGTACTGCCAAGTAACTTTGTGGAAGCAGAGAAAGATTAAACAAACTGATAATACACCTGATAAGGCAAATTTGAGAAATGCAATTCATAAGAGGCATTTTGATGAGAATAACTAGGCCATCATTTCATATCATCACGCAAAATCCTGGCAATGGCAGGCAAATTTGAGCACTAATTTATTGGCCTCTGCCAGATCTTTGATTGTACACATGCCATATACAAGCCTCCACACTAACTTTTCTTTCTACTTGCCCATTCGGGCAAGCAAAATCAGGATGTTCAAATTTTGCTTGCCCATAAAAACAATGTGAACAAACAAGACAAATTAATTCGGCTTGGCAAATGTCTCAGAAATTTGCACATAATGAAAACCATTTTTCTCTCACAGTAGAACAGAAATGTTACTTGCCTGATTGGGCAACCAGATTACACCATTAATGGAATTTTACTTCAATTAGTACTTGCCCCAGGCAATAGGGCAAGTGCTTGTGTCGAGCCCTGCCATATACCAGACCAAAACTAAGCAGGTGGTCTATAGTCTGAGGGCCATTGCAGTGCCATTGCAATACCATTCATATCCCGGTCCCTATCAGGGGGAGGGGGTGTTTCACAAAGATTGTTAAGTTGAACTTTACTCTGAAGTTGGACCTAACTATTATGGAAACCCGTTAGTTTCTTTGTAAAATTGTTGAAACAGTTTTTTTATAAAAAGGCATACATTTTGATTTTAAAAAACAGTAAGAGTTGTTATTATCAAGGAGCCTTTATGTTATTGGAATAAATTTGTGTTAGAAGTCTCAAATAATTGTTTTTGTTGCTTTTGAATGTTTTATTCCAAGCCTACAAATGGCCTACCATCATTTTAAGTTCAACTTAGTATCTTTGTGACCCCCCCCCCCCCCCTCAATCTTATTTGCCAATCCTTCTACTACATCACAAACTACAATGTACTGTTCAGAATACTTTGGTGGTTGTGACGTAAGAAACAACAGAGTTTAACACTTACCCCCATGGACTAATAGAAGAGTCTGCTCTGCCAGTAGCCTCTGGGCTTTCCTTCTCTCCGGCTTTGCCTGTAAAAGATAAGCAAGATCAAAATATCTGATCAGACTTCACAAGCAACACAAATCTATAGGAATCTTATTACAAAGAAAACACTCCAGACACTCGGCATTAAAGGGTACCACCACCCCAAAATAATAATCTTTTTATAGAAAGGTAACATCTTTAGTATTCCATTCCTTCAATAAGTTCACAAAAATATGTATTCAGAAAAATATATAATTGGAAAACGCATCACCATTCTCAGCCATGCGGTCATGCGGTCTGAATGCGCAGACTATTATGCGAGCAGAGCCAGCGGCGCTCTATGCAGAGTGAACGAATCATCCGGGATTCTATTGACGTACGCGTGAATTGCATTGGCGCACTCGCAAATGCCTGGCCCGTGTGGAACCACGAGATAGCCGTGGTTCCGTAAGTGGTGGAAATTAATTGCTTTGTTTATGAATTACACAACCCTTTGCAAAATGTTGGGTATCTTTTTGATATCACAAAACGGTACCAAAACATATAATAATGTGTTGTCATTTGCCTGGTGGTCCCCTTTAAAGCAAAAAATTGATTCATAAACATTTTGAAAGCATTTTAAGTTGTGATGAAATGGCTTGGCACAGATGAAGTTAAATTGGATGAAGGAGTATAATTAATAGAGAATAGTAATTCACTAAAATAGGGCAGCAAGATTTGTGTCCAACACATACGGGGAAAATACAAGCATCACTGCCATTCTTAAAGAGCTTAAGTGGACTGCGCTTCAAGACAGAAGGAAATGTCATCGCCTAACCTGCTTTCAAAAGATGCTGAACGGAAACCTGGACATCAAACATGAGGACATCATTCAACCCAAAATAGACAGAAACCGAAGGGGCCATTCTCTACAGTATCAACAGCAACACACAAACTCTGAGGCGTTCGCAAATTCATTTTTCGTCCGTACAACCACTGAATGGAATAAGCTACTTCATCTACAGTAAACCAGCCCTCACTTCATACATTCCAGAATGCGCTTGCTAAGGACCCTTCTGTCCTTAGGGGCTAACCACTCTCTTGGACCCACCTCCAGTTAAAACTCCTATGGAGTGTTTTGGAGGAATAAACTACCAAGTACCCAAGTAAAGTAAATAACAAAATGAATGGTTTAATACCTTGTGTTCTCTCAATGTGGCGTTGATCTCCTGAAGAGGCAAGAATGTGAACAGCTTGAGGTAGCGCTCGACATCGCTGTCTGGTAACCTGATGAAATACTGCATAGCAGAAACAGACAAAGTAAAAATTAAACGATGAGAATTTATAACTGCATAAAAGAAGCAAAAAAGAGTAAACATGGGAATTCAACTTTGTTATACAGGGTGTTTATATAAAAGCGGAACCCAACTTCCACCCGCAATATTTTATTTAATAAACATAATTATATTTATTGCAATATGTCATATCAAAGGTTAATTCATACTCTTTCGTTTGATACCAAATATGTTGTGATAACGTCATGCATGATTGAATAAAACCTATTTAAAAAGGGTTATGTAAAAAGTACTTTGCGCACAAGAGTAGAAAGTAATCGTTAAATGCAATGTAAAGAATGAAACAGTAGCCAAAGTCAAGTAACATTTCATGATGTTTCTTGATTCATAGTTTTACATTTTAATCAACTTTGAGAAGAGTTCATGGTCCATAATCATCCCCAATGTCCTTCCACATGACCCCCATGTCTGTCCGCATAGGTTTGTGCTCGTGTTCAGTGGTTAGTTGCATGGTCAGGCAAGGAACTGATTTAAAAAGTATCTCCATGTTCATTTATTTACGGAACAAAAGGATTACAAGACAAACGAACACAAGGAGAGGTTTCAATGAATGACCATCATACCGTGTTGATGAATAGATCTAAATCTTGTGCGCAAAGCAATTTTAACATTGCTCGTTTAAAATGCTTGCAATTCGATAACTACAAGCTCAATTATTACAAATATGGTATCAAATGAAAGAGTAATAAATTATCTTTGCGATGGCAATAAACATAACTATGTTCACTACATAAGATATTGCTGGTGGAAGTTGGGTTCCGCTTTTTTGTAAACACTCTGTATATGTATCGGAAATAATATCGCTAGTGATATTCGTTTGTCTCGCAATGTATGGTCAAACTAGGAATCTAAAAGATCATGACGTTTCGTGTGCCGCTGCAACACTTTGTCAAATGATATTATCTAATGTAGACAATCGGTATTTATGCTCTACCGTGGCTCCCAACGCAGAATCTCACATAAGCGAGCACATACCCGATAGGTCAAAAACGGGCCGCGTCAATTGGCCGGTGCACACGGGCAATCAACCAATCGACGGAACACTGGTTCGGTCCGCCTACCGAACCAGCGTACAATACGTCGCCAGGACACTCCCCTACAATCCGGCCCCCACCGGTTGATTCGAAACCCACGGACGAGCCAAGCCGGCCCGTTTTTGACCTATCGGGTATGTGCTCGCTTATGTGAGATTCTGCGTTGGGAGCCACGGTAGAGCATAAATACCGATTGTCTACATTAGATAATATCATTTGACAAAGTGTTGCAGCGGCACACGAAACGTCATGATCTTTTAGATTCCTAGTTTGACCATACATTGCGAGACAAACGAATATCACTAGCGATATTATTTCCGATACTATATCCGCAATGGATAATATATTTACTATTATTGATTGAACATACGGGCGCCCAGCCCTGAAATTGATACGTAGATATGAGCGTTGTAGCAAGAAGGTGGCTTGGCTCGTCCGTGGGTTTCGAATCAACCGGTGGGGGGCCGGATTGTAGGAGAGTGTCATGGCAACGTATTGTACGCTGGTTCGGTAGGCGGACCGAACCAGTGTTCCGTTGATTGCCCGTGTGCACCGGCCAATTGACGCGGCCCGTTTTTGACCTATCGGGTATGTGCTCGCTTATGTGAGATTCTGCGTTGGGAGCCACGGTAGAGCATAAATACCGATTGTCTACATTAGATAATATCATTTGACAAAGTGTTGCAGCGGCACACGAAACGTCATGATCTTTTAGATTCCTAGTTTGACCATACATTGCGAGACAAACGAATATCACTAGCGATATTATTTCCGATACTATATCCGCAATGGATAATATATTTACTCTGTATATGTGTTGGATACATTCATATAAGCAATATCATGTTTATGATAATGTAACCAGAGATAAGTTGTGGCTTCTCTTCAAGATCTTATAGTCCGCCAGAACAATCTCGAACATTAGAAGATTACTCAGCTCATACAGCTTTCACCAGTAATCTTCTCTACCCAAGCCAATTTACCTGGATGGGTTATGAAACTGTTCTACTCCAAAAGTAATGAGTCAAGTTGAACAGATTTAGTTTTTGTTTCTATGAACATCACGTTTACTAATTATGATATGATTGGGTACAGTTCAAAACCTTATTATTATTATGATGCACCCTCCCAAATCCCCTGTGACCATACTAGCTCCAACGATCTCACCTGATATAAATCAAACTCTGATGTCTTGTCCCTGTTGATCCAGATGGCGTTGCCAGCTGATTTGCCCAACTTGTCTCCTGTAGAGCTTGTGATGAGTGGAATGGTCAAACCTAAAGTAAAGATGGGATATAGAAGAACAAGAGTAGTTATCTTACAGGCTTCTTGTAATGTTAAATTTAAGACTGAAGATCAAAGTATCTTTCAACAATACAGATCAAACTCCGTTATCAAATCCCTCTTAATAATCCAGATGTAATTGCCTATCGCTTTGCCTGATTTATCTCCCCAGGAGCTGGTGGTAAGTGGAATTGTCAAACTTAGAAGTGATGAAAGGCAGAAGATACAGAACTGAAGTTAACTATCAACTCATGATAATTAACAAGCAAAACAAATTTTAAGACTCTAGTATCAAATTTGAACCAATCAGATTTCTGAATTTAGTCACATGATCCGACTTGCAATTAATTGGAACCTTACAATTGATTGCAACTTTTTGTGGCATATTCAAATATTTTCTTAAAAAGACATACCATAGACTTCCTTCCCGGTGACTTTCTTGATGAGATCATAGCCAGACATGATGTTACCTAGCTGGTCTGTACCACCAAGCTGCACAAAGAAACAACAAAAATATAAATAAGGTAAATTAACACTCTTCTTTAATAAAAAGGTTATGATAAAGTCACAGTCACACAATGATGTACTAATGGCATTTAGTTCAAAGATTATCCATAATAATATACTTGTGGCCCAGTCTGGCAAGTAAAAACGTGATTTTCACATTCTAGTGGCCCGAATGTTACTAATAATAAATCTGACATAACAAAAATTAAGTTTAATGATGAGATTGTTGAGGATCCTAGGGATATAGTAAATATTTAAAATAATTACTTTTCTTCGATTGGCGAAAATCTTGCTGTTAATATTCCGGCATCAATTAAGCATTTTGCTGATTTTTTGGGCCAGCCCAATTCAAACTCTATATTTTTTGTTCCTATTCACAGATATGAAATTTTAGATATTGTTTCGAAATTTGATTCTAAGAAAAGTTCTGGCCATGATGAAATTAATAATTTTATTTTAAAGGGCATTATACCTTCTGTTGTGGATCCTCTCGTTCATATTTTTAACTTGTCTTTATTATATGGCCAGGTACCAAACTCTATGAAAATTGCCAAAGTAATTCCTTGGTTTAAAAAGGGCGATAAATTAGATGTAAATAATTATCGACCGAATTCCTTATTATCCTCTTTTTCAAAAATTTTAGAAAAGATAATATATTCTCATACAGTATCCTTTTTAAAAAATAACAATATTTTTTCTAGTCTCCAATTTGGTTTTAGGGAAAAACACAATACTGTACACGCATTATTGTCCTTTATTGAGAAGGTAGCTCATGCAATCGACAAATTGTCTCATACGCAGCCTTCTTGCCAGAAAAAAATGTACGCTTGGCGCAAAATCAAAAATGTATAGATCGGAAAAATTGCGCTTGGCGGAGCTCTTATCGGCGCGATAGCGCCGATCATCGCGCACGCGAAGCGTGCGCAGGGGGGAGGGCCGGGAGGGGGGATGTGCCCCCCTCCCGCGCGTAGCGCGAAAACTCAAAACTAGACCATCTTTTGGAGCGAATTTTGACCTCATTTGGGTACTCGAACAGCAAGTAACTCGATCAATTCCCACGTGCATGCAGATAGAAAAAAGACCCAGTCGTCGGAGCCGACGCCGCGAGCGTGCATGCAACGTTTCAGTTTGAAACGGGCGGTTTAGATCGCCAGCTAGACTCCCGACAATTCCAGCGTTTTTGTGTCCTCTTTTACATTAAAATGCAGTATTTTACTGTCGGCCGACAGTGAAATACAATGTAGAAAAGGACGTGAAAACATTAGATTTTTCGATATAGTCGCCAGCAAGCTGTATAATTCGGGGGAAGCTAGTACATAAAGTTTCATCAACTTTACTCGGGCCAGTTGTGCGTTGATGTCATTGTCATAATGGCCTCAAAATATAACTATCAACATAATCATAACATGTTTTTTTTTTCTTTCCTTTTTAGGAAGATGACAGATGGTCCGAGGTAAGGCTGAGTCATGTCGGTAATTGTCGGAACCGGGTCCCGATAAACTTTTACCGGTCGGGAACCGGTATTCCGATAAATTTTTACCGTTGAAACTCGGACCGGTAAAATCACGCAATCGTGCACGCATCGGCAAAATGCACTGTTTGGGGCTTATATTGCTCTTTTTATATGCAAATAACATAATAAATACTGAGGCTTTAATGGATTTACATATCAATCTTTACGGGAAAATAGTTACAGTATCCAGAATTAACTCAGTTTCGCATGAAAAGTTTTTTTTTTTTCGAAGTAAATTCATCGTTTGTTCACCATTGCCCATCGCAACACGGTTCACAGAAACTTAGCCCGCTAGTCTGGGGAAACATCACATGTACGATCGCTTGTGACTGTGAGCCACTGCATGCCCTTAAAAAGTGGCTATAAATTAGCCTTTTCGCAATCAACACCATTTTGATATTCTACTTACATGATTTCGAATGGCGTTTGACAGCCGAACAGAAAAAAAAAGAGCCCCGAAACAATGAAAACAACTACTCAAAACATCGATAAAAAACGACTACATCGCTCCAATTCGCTCGTATACCCTGTGTGCAAGTTACGGGGTCTCTTTTCTTGCGCAAGATATCCATCCGCCGGGGACTTCCCCAATTCCTGGCGGATGGATCTTGCCGATAGAGGGCGGACTGGAACATAGTTCCACCGGCCCAGCGTATGAATCTCGCGGAAGAAAAAGAGACCCGTAACTTGCACACAGGGTATACGAGCGAATGGGAGCGATGTAGTCGTTTTTTATCGATGTTTTGAGTAGTTGTTTTCATTGTTTTGGGGCTCATTTTTGTTTCTGTTCGGCTGTCAAACGCCATGAAATCATGTAAGTAGAATATCAAAACATTTTTAAATGGTGCAAATGACCAAAAAACGTATTTTGAGCCACTTTTTGAATGCACTGGCTCATCAGCTGGATCATACAAAGATCCATCAGACAACTCCCCTGGAGTATCGGACTAACATTGTGTGCACATCCGCCGACAATATCGTTCAAATGACTAGCAATTTTGCGCTTCCTGTTCAATTTCTGACTGTCAAACGAAGTAATGAACCAAGAATTTCTCGAAAATAACCACTCTTTAAAGTAAATGATATCAATTGCCCCGTTTTTATTTGAATTCCGCTACATTATTGTGATAATCTTAATTTCTTTTTTAACATTTTATTTTTTTTATTTTTTTTCGGGGCACTGTTTCCCGATATACCGAACCGGGTCCCGATTGAAACGGTCGGTAACCGGTGTGATCGACCGAACCGACTCAGCCTTAGTCCGAGGCAGTAAGAGTAGGCTACCACATCCATTTTGTTGCAAGGCTCCTTCAAATCATCGGAAACCGTTCAGCTTCTACAGACATTCGGGCTTGACGAAAAAATGCAGTTTATGCTTTACCATAATTTGTCTATCCCTGTTGTTTTAGTCCTCTTCTTTTAATAATTAATTTGTTGACGGTCCTGGTATGAGTATGATTTAGTTTCATGTGCGACTGCCGACTAGCGATGATTTTGATTGTGATGTTTAATCATTAATACTTACCATTTTACTCTAGTATTTCGATACCTTGTACATGTACATGTACTTGTACATGTACTTTAGTACTAAAGTATTTCAAATGATGGCTCGGCTATTTTATGATAGTTTTACCCCAGTTTTACCGATAATTTGATAGTCATATTTAAAATAATAACTTGGTGATGATTTTTCTTTAGTATGTGAGGATGTACAAAAAATCAACTGATAATAAATAATGAAAAATAAACGATTACTTGGTATGACTTGGTGATGAATGAGTATGTGAACTTGATATAATTGTATTGAAACTATTGAAAACGAGTGATACGACTATAAAACCACGACGAGACGAAAGTGATGGTGCAAGTATGACTACATCGATCGTGATTTGGGAATGTCGGCATAATTAAAACTCCACGGCGCTCACGTACCAAACAGTCTAAGGTAAGTCTGTCAGGTAGGTAATCTGCTATAAATCTGCTTTATGTAAATATTATTATAAATTATCAGACAAATTACAAGCCCCAGATAGACAAGTCTATTATACATATTATTTCAAACATCATCATCTATGAACTATGGGAAAGCAATATTTGAATCTATGCCGCGATGTGATCACACAACACACGCGCGCTACGTGGTGGATTTTGAAAGCTAAATAACAACAATAACATCGTAAGGCAAGTTGAAGTTGAATTGCTAAATAGGGCGGGAACGTACATGTTGCATGTATACATGTACAAGGTATCGTACAGCTGGCCGTACACACAGAGATCGAGTCTGATTATTGTACTCTCACCGTAAATAATGTCACGTAAAACTTGTAAGATATTTTGATCGCCGAATCATTGTTGGTAAGTTCATGTTTGATATTAAATTACCTTTAACTCGAATAGACTACTTGCATGCTTCGAAAGAAAACACAAATAGTATTTTAACTCGTTTCAACGTTCAAATCATGGACTGTTTGCAGCATGCAGCTGCACACACGAATGCCAATGTGCCTTACAGTCACAATTTGAACGTGTATCTCACTGTTTAATAAAATGACGCAAAATTTATCTTTGGCTGTCTTTCTGGAGATTTGAAAGTAGTTTATTGGAAAATAATTTAATATTGATCATGGACTTGACGGCGAGGTTACGATAGTTCTGATATTTGTATTTAAAAATTCATGAGAAACTATACTTTGCGTACGGGCTGGGTTGAATAGGGATTTAGAATACTATACTGCTTCTGACAGCGTATACTCTTGGTCTGGTTATGGGGTGGGGGGTGGGGGGGGGGGTGGGGATGGACGCACGCACATTATTCAATGGGGACACGTAATTATTTTCTTTTCAAATTCACCATTCATTTTTTTAAAATAAATATAAATTGGGGGTCAAACTCGAATTGTATCGAGGACCAACCCCAGAGCTGCCAACCTCTAGAACATGAAATCAGTACTCTCAAGGCTCAAAATCAGTAATTTGGGGAAGAAATAAGTAATTTCCTACGCGGCTCTATGAACTATAAGTTTAGTCAAACGGTTACACGACGGTTAACCGACCGTCATCGGCAAAAACGTTTAGCAGAACGGGTAACCGAAAAAAAAGAAGAAAAAAAATGTCACGTTGAACCCTGCTAATCTATTGCTAAAGTGAAGGTATTTTACATGTATCACAAATAAACAAATGGTACTAAGAGAATTGATGATAGGGAGATTAGACTGGTAGAGCCAATCACGTCGGGGTCGGACAGATATCGGATATATCCGGGGGAAAAGAAGGGAGGAAATTTTTTTTTTTTTTTTTCCCCCCCCCCCCCCCCCGTAATATTTAAGCGGCATTCCGTACTCCCGTAATCGTTGTCAATTTCCGTACCAATTACGGAAAATCCATACTAGTTGGCAGCTCTGCAACCCGTAACACCCATAAATTCAAGCTAATTTCACTACTTACATTTTGTACTGTAATCGCGGTATTGCCTCTGCCTCAGTTCGACATTATTTCCTTGGCTTTGCCTCTCTCCATCTTAATGTCCCGTGTCGGTCCGTCTGACGACCATCAGTCGGGTTTATATTTTCATAATTCGCCAAGGAGAAACACCGGGCCTCGTATACCGTCACTGATAATTTTCTTCAGTAATAGGAATTTATAATATATTCGACTTATATAGCGCCTAATATGCCCTAATATGATTGATAATCTTCTCTAGGCGCCTTACAATAATATAGTGATCACCGATCATGCACCATCATCCTTTATGTCATAATCACAGTCATCCTCATCTTGATCATCACATTTCATAATTACCATCACACTCATCAGTTCTTGGCGCGGGATCGCATATCAATGGGAAATCGCCGCAGAAAATATGATGAGAAAGTCTTTCATGCGGTGAAAACAGTTCCGTAACATTTAGCATGAGAAAATGTTTGTATAAACATGATTTATTTGCAATTTACTTCAGGCGCTTGGCGCTGAATATTGCGCTTGGCGGCACACTTGGCGGGGGAAGTTTGCGCTTGGCGCGGGAAACTCTACCAACTCATACACTTGGCGGCGCCGCCAAGTGTTTTATACACTGGCGAGAATGTTGCTCATACGATAGGCATTTTCCTGGACTTCTCCAAGGCCTTCGACACGATTAACCACGATATTTTACTTTATAAACTTTCACATTATGGTATACGTGGGTTGGCCTAGGAGTGGTTCAGGAGCTATCTTTCAGACAGAAGGCAGTATGTATTTTTAAATGATAACTCTTCAGCTCCCCGTAATATAAATTGTGGTGTTCCACAAGGTAGTATATTAGGCCCACTTTTATTTATTTTATATATTGATGACTTCTGTCGATCGTCCGAAATTTTGTCATCCGTACTTTTTGCTGATGATACAAATTTGTTTTTTTCTCATACGGATTCTCATAGATAAGTTGAAATTATTAATATTGAATTGAGTCATATTTTATCATGGATTAGAGCGAACAAATTATCATTGAATCTCCAGAAAACAAAATATATGTTGTTTAGTAAATCTATAGATTCTTCGTTACCGGCTAACATAGTTTTTGAAAACACCCCATTGGAGCATGTTTCATTCATTAAATTTCTGGGTGTAACGGTTGATAGTAACCTTTCTTGGAAACATCATATTGATAATATTTGTAAAACTATTTCTCGTAATATTGGTATTATTTATAAAGTAAAAACATGTCTTCCTTTTACTTCACTAATTATGCTTTATAGTTCTTTGATACTCCCATACTTAAATTATGGTCTTTTAGTTTGGGGAAACACACATGAAACTTTATTAGATAAAGTGTTGTTATTACAAAAGAAGGTTATTTGTATTATTTGTAATTCCCCTTCGCTCCCATACTGACTCTTTATTTTTTGAAAATAAGATACTGAAGGTAAAAGACCTATTTTTATTTCAACTTGGTCAATTTATGTATAATTATAATAATAACATGCTACCATCTGTTTTTCAAGAAATGTTTTTTAAAAATAGTTCAGTTCATAATTATCCAACTAGACATTCTGAAGAATTTCATTTACCTCTCTTGCGGACCCTACTTGCTCAAAATACATTTATATATGAAGGTCCTAAATTATGGAATTCTTTAAGTAATGAAATAAAAAATGCTCCATCGATTAATATCTTTAAGAAAAAATTAAAATTGTTTTTATTACAATCTTATAAACATCATTGAATTATATCTCCCATTTACTCTTATTTCGTGCTTACGTCATCCTTAAACAAGGTCATTCTTTACTCGCGGACTCAAAATGTAATCTGATATTATATATTGTGCCGTCTCATGCATTGTTCCATTCTATTATGCGCAAGTCTTTTTCCTTATTTTCACTTGAACCCCACTTGCAGCTTATCTTTTACATACATTTGTACCTCCAATCTCTCACTTCCTTTTGGCGGTGTCTCATTGTTTGTATTGTGTGCGTCTTCTCCTATTTGTGTCATGTAAAGTTCTCTCTTGTCCCATGTTGGTCTCTGTTGGCATCCCCTTTTCCCCCTTTTTCCTCTCTATATTTGTTTATGTTGTTGTAGTCTAGAATGTGTTAATTTAAATGTACAATATACCCAACTATTATTTGAGGGTTCCACAATTGTACAAGCATTGCTTTTTAGTGGACCCCTCTTGTTTCCAATATGTATATCACTATTTTGTGCAAATTATCATTATTCATTTGTAATGTTTTGTTGGAAGCAAGAATAAATTGAAATTGAAAAAATTGAAACCTAAATCCATAGGCTCCAAGCAAAGAAAAACCCAATTCTGTTAAAGGTACATTAGTTTCCCAATCGGGCAAGTCAATGAGGTTTGGAAGCCTGAAGCTAATTTAAGTGGCCCTGGGCCAGCGGGTCTGTGTAAATTGTGAGCATTGAAATAAAGAATTTTCAGTAATAGATTTTAGTTTACTAAAGATTTTTTTTTTTTGTAGAGCAAAAGAATCGTTGCATTATTCTGCAAATATTTACCTGAATCTTGCAGTTGTGCTTTTGGTTGAGGTGGAGGAAGTCATAAGCTTGGAAGACCTGGTAGGTGAACTCTGCGAAACTCATCCCCTCTGGGCTGTTCAGCCGGGTCTGAACA
Source organism: Echinarachnius parma (assembly GCA_037951105.1). Lineage (NCBI taxonomy): Eukaryota > Metazoa > Echinodermata > Echinoidea > Clypeasteroida > Echinarachniidae > Echinarachnius > Echinarachnius parma. Next base: position 16,326 of record JBAMJV010010929.1, on the reverse strand, counting down.
CTGCGAACAAACAATAGAGTTTTGTTAAATAGAATTAGAGTATTTGTAAAATACTAATACAATTTTTGTTTAATTTTCCTTAAAAAAGAATGGCTCTTCCTATACTCATTTTACTGAAGCCCTATTGGTTGAGATGCAGAAAGTCATATGCCTGGACAATTTGGTAAATGAATTCTTCATTGCTCATCCCTTCTGAACTGTTCAGCCTATTCTGAACACTGCAAACAAATCTAAATATGAAGGGTATATGGGAAATACTATTTAGAATATTTTCATATTTAGTAATAATTCTTTGTTTACTTAGAACTTCTAAACTCATTTTAGATGAAGGTATGAAGCCCTTTTAGTTGAGATGCAGAAAATCTAAAGCCTAGAAAATCTGGTAGGCGAACTCTGCAAAACTCATGCCCTCTGGACTGTTTAGCCTGGTCTGAACACTGCAAGAAATTTAATGATAATAACAATAACGCTTATTTATACAGCGCTATTCCTGCGAGGATCATAGCGCTTTACACTATTATTTATACACTGCAATTATTCCTGCACATGAAGTGCACATTAAAGGGATTTAGTAACTTTGTTGACATGTGCAAAAAGTGATGAATGGTTGATGCAATGTATATCGTTGTTACTCATATGTCCACAGGGTATTGTGTGAAAATTTCAAGTCAAATGGACATTGCATGGCCAAGTAATGAGCGAAAATGCAAAGCGATATTCACTAAGTCACTGCAATCAATTTGTACACGGTTTCAAAACTCCACTGGAGTTTTTCTTATCTGAATACTTCGATCGTACATATCTTTGTAACGAAAGGGAAATTTGAAAAAACAAAATCGGTCCCACGATTTTATTGTTAATACGAATACAACAAGGTATGAGGGAACCGCTAGAATTAAAATTTTATTTTGAGGATTTGGACAATGTTACTAAGTCCCTTTAAATATCAGATAAGATTTGGGAAACACCAATCAGAATATTCTATAGTAAAAATTGTTTGTAAAGAAAGGGCATGTTTTATTTCAAGCCTCTCGCTGAGATTGTCATGCCCTGATAATAAACTCAGGCCCTCTTTATTCTAATTTTACTACACATGCCTTTAACTAGTGGATACCATTTCGCTTATTTTCCTTCTTTACGCATAGCATAGAAATAAACAGTAAACACAATCTTATATAATTTGGCGCCCTCAATGTTGAGAATATTGAAAATAATGTGCGATCCACCTAAATGATTATGGTCCAAGCCTCCACACTAAATGTGTTCTCTAATGGAAAGTGCAGGCAGATTAAAGTCATATATTTTTTAATTCTACTTGCCCGAACAGTAAATCCAGTTGCCCCACTTACTTCTAGATGAGATCAACATGTTGCGAATAACATTTTCTCTCCTAGAAATGTTCGCTGCCAGATTGGGCAAACCAAACTAGACCGTTCGTCAAATTGTACTTGCCAGAAATCATATTTCACTCTTCGGGGGTTATCAGGCAAGTGCTAGAAGTGTCCAGCTCTAAATTTGATATCTTACCTTTGTCTAGAGAGCATACTGCCCCATCCAGAAGAAACGGCCATAGTTCAATAATCAGGCATGAAAAGTACTGTTCATAAAAAACACTAAAAAACTTTCGAGAACTACTGCGAGGGAGCGAAGCGACCGAGCGGGGTGAGGGTGTGGGAGGGGGGTGTCCCCCCTCGCACGGTAGGGAGAGTTTCCAATTTTGGGGTTCAGAATCGTGCAATCTGGTGCATTCTGTGGTGAGATTTTTAAATATTATATTTAATAAGAATCTGGAGTAAGAGGATTTCATTTAGCATAACACATACTAAAACAGGCTCTGGGTTAAACATTTTTATCATTACCAGCAAGCAGAGAGGATTAGTTTGGGAGAAAAAAAAAAGAAAAAACAAAATTATAATTGGAGAAAAAGCGGAAATCTGCGGAAACGCGGTAAATTTTCATGCCTGAATAATAGTTTAAACGACCATAGATCGTAGTGAATCAGGCAACCAATCAGGCAACCAAACTAGTTCATTTTGTAATTGTCACTTTACTGGGCAATCAGGCAAGTGCTAGTGACAAGCCCTGGATTACCTTTGTCTAGAGAGCATGCTGCCCATCCTAAAGAAACGGCCGTACGATCCCAAGAATTGCACCAAGTTCTTGTCCTTGTACCACTCATGATTATTCAGCACCCTAGAAGAGAACAAAAACAAGAGCTTAATAAAGTTACAAACAAAACAAAACAAAACAAAACAAGTTTGAAATTGATCCGTCAACCGGTTCTTGAGATATCGCGAGAACGAGGCATTTTTGCATATATATTGAGTCCTGTGACCTTGACCTTTGACCTCATGACCCCTAAAATCTAATCAGATCATTGTCACCCCAATATGTACACTCATACCAAGTTTGAAATTGATCTGTCGACCGGTTCTTGAGATATCGCGAGAACGATAATGGGACGGGCAACCCGAAAACATAATGCCTCCGGCCACTTCGTTGGCGGAGGCATAACAAAACACTAAAATCACATACATGGAAGGAATAGTAATAGTAAAGGCACATTCCTGTTTAAAACATTCTACTGGCAACCTGTCTATAGCAGCCACCTGCCTATAATGACCAGCATAAGTCATCTCAGCAGAGAAAAAATGTTAAGTGCCCTGTCTACCACTTTTCTTGTTTACCTCGGGTGGTCACTATACACAGGTTTGACTGTGGTTTACTGTGGTATACAACTCATCTTGAAAAGTCTTTTAAACTCTACAACTAATTCTATTATTACAATCCATTCATAAACATGGGGTAACAAATTTTGGCAAAATATAGTTCTACACCAAAAACAAGTGGTTATGCAACAATGTGACCTCATAGATTAAATGAATCTTAGTGATTTCATTATCCATTAGAGATACTAACCAACCCCCTTCAACATTTGTATATCCATTTGGATGCACAGAAAACAACTCGCTAAAAACCACCCTAAAAAGAAACTGCCTTGGACCGAGACTACACCACCTATATATACCCGGCGCTGGGCCATAATTGTCCTCTTTCAAACGCGCACGACTACCGACGCGGGGAGGACGGGAGGGAATTTATGAAGGGGGTTGGTTAGTATCTCTAATGGATAATGAAATCACTAAGATTCATTTAATCCATATCGAGATCCCTAACCAACCCCCTTCAACATTTGTATAATCCCTGACCCACACAAATAGCATACGGGAAGTATACTTACTGACTGGAGGAGGGGTCGGACAACGCAGACTACATCTACATAGGGCCAGCCGCCAGAACCGCCTCAGCAAGGACCGGGCCTCCGGCCACCACGTCTCGCCGATAACATGAGACGAACGCATTTGGCGACGCCCAGCAAGGAGCCCGTAGAACCTCGCCCAACAGGGGCTCCGTTAACGAGAGCCCACGAGTCGGCCATCGCCCGGAACTCGTGGGCATGGACAAGTGACTAAAACAAGCGTATCATGTCCTGCTGCGAGAATCGCCAGCACCATTAACGAAGGGAAGCCCAGACGCGGCCATTGCCCGGGTCTTGTGACCCCGGGCCGGCGGCTGGGCAAAAAACTGGGTTCCCAGTAATAAAAAGCCCCCTTGGACGGAAGGGCCGACCACCACCCATCTCTTACCAGCCCTGACCTAATGCTAACAAGGTGCGCCAGGTACTCCGCCTCGGGTCAGGGCCAACGCCAGCAGGAAGACCGGCAGGACCGGCTCCAGCCAAGGGAGGCCCTCAACATAGGCTCAACCTGGAGCACGGACCAAGGCCTGAGAACACCGGTCGAGACCCAGGACGGTACCAGAGACCTGGAAGATGGGCGTCGTAAACAAAACGCCTGCATGATTTGGGAACTAGGCTCTCGATGCAGTATAATTCAAATAAAATTATTAAGTTTGCAATTGGCAAGCATTTACCAAATACTTGCATTTCCTTTACCATAGGCAAAACAACAAATGAGCCATGTTCTGGCCCTCAAATTGCAAACTCCACCACTACAATACTAGCCAAATATTGTCACTATAAACCCATTCTCATATAAATAGAGCGCCATGACGAATACCGCAGATACACTGCTAATGTTAGTGCCATCAGTAATAGGCAACCTACATACATATTAGGTCACCTCAATCATGTGTATCACTATTTCATGTGAGCTACCCCACATAAGCCAGATAAATGACTCTCAAGGAATCTATTGTCCATTAAGACTTAATTGCCCCCCCGCAAATCATCCTGAAGACCGTGGGGAGAAGGAGCCATTGAGACGGGAGGAGACGGCCTCGCGTCCCCCCCGCCAGCTTATATCTGCAACGACCATGGGACTGTCAGGAACCCAACCCCGACCGACCGTCCCTGGAGGGGTGGAAGAAAAACCCCCCAAATATCCTGCATCTGGAACATTTGTAGGGACCGGAAGGAGAAACGACAACCGGCACTAGGACCACCAAGCTGATGAGGAGGCCGGGAACCTGCCAAGACTCCGCCGGAGCCAACAGCCTCATGCGTAGGCGACGGAAGGCATCTGAACCACCCGAAGGAATCACTCGTGACTTCAGCTCGATGATGAGGGACCTAGCGACCTGACCCAACTGAGTATCTCTACAAGGAGCAGACGAAGTACGACCTCTGAAAAGAGAATATCCGGACTCCTCGAGATCGTGGGGGCCTGGCACCACCGACACCTGCCGAAAGGGGTCCCTGGAGAAGGACTTCAGGCCAAATGAGAAGGCCTCGGCACTGAACTGACCGCAACCCAACCTGGGAACCGAGAGACTGCCAACAGCCTAGGCGAACGGGGGCGTGGGGATGAATGGAAGACTCCATGCTGAAACAAGGGACATCTAGAACGGCAAAAAAACCGAGATACAATATCAGCCGGGGAGCCTCGTACGCAAGGGAACCAACGACACCGGATCAGGTTTAGTTACACAGCAACGGGGCTGAGGAAGAAGAAAACCCCGACTGTGTCCACGGAAAATTCAGTCCTCCCCCGGAAAACGAAGTATAGAACGTTGGGATACCAAGTTGGCTAACCACCCTATCAAAGCCAAACTGTCTTAAATGCAATGGCCAACCCGCCATCCGTGCACACGAGCATTCGACTGAGAAAGGGGAATCGAACTAATGAGTAACCGCCTTAACGAGGCTGACCCTATGATACAACTCCTTGTCCACAACATAAACAACGCCGATCGCGTGGCTTAAAACCAACAATGGCCCACTGGCCATCGCAACGGATCTCGGCGCATAACCCAGACCCACAGGCAACGTTATGCCCTGAGATCGGGCTCAAACCGGGCCGGATCCACACAGGCCTAGGGGAGATAGTAGTAGACAACAAACAAGCCATAAGACAAGAGTCGTGGCGACCCTGCCAGGACGCAACCTAAAGCCCTGGCGATCTCGTCCGAACACGAATCTGGACCCGCCTGGTCCGCAAACAGATGCCTCATCTTGCAGCCTCGCGACCCTCACTCGACGAGGGAAGCGAAACCTCCACAAAAAATATAACTGTCCGGCGCCCCACCTAGACGCCCGAAGGTAAAAACCAAAGGGAAGTCGGTGGGGAAGCGCGGACAGGGATCCCGGGGAAGCCAAAGGAACCAACGGAACCAAAGGAACCCGCCCCGCGCAGCAAAGGGCAGCGGAAAAGGGGACCCGCCAGAGGTCGCGCGGGCACCCCGATAGGTCTACCGCGGGCAGAGATCCCGGGGGAACCAAAGGAACCAAGGAACCAAAGGAACCTACCCCGCGCAGGTGACTAAACACCCCGTGGCAAGTGACGCGCATCAACCCGTGCGTCAAAGGACATGCGGTCAAGACGACTATATCGAGAGAATTTTAATACAGCTCACAGCATGACCTACGTCTAGACGGGGCTCAAACCATACTCCCGCTCCTCAAGAATCAAATAGCATTCACTGAGAGCGACAGGAACTTATCCATATGCGTAACCAAAATTTAAATACAAGCCATAACATGGCTCCTTTCTTAATTAATTTACCGTGGCAATTATCAAAAATTACGCTAGCGTCTAATAGCCCGGGGCGACACCCTGGCTAGCGCACGGATCGATCCCAACTACCTAAAGTAACGGGATCTCCTGGAAGCCACATCATAAAATCTATTCCCTCATACATTGTCGCACTGTCATGAGCAACGAGTATGGGACAAACTTCAAATTTAACTCTAAATATATACACACCAAAGAACCATATCACATAATGGTGACCCCAACGTGATGCGAACACGCAGTCTTCTGACCTGGAGTCAGAGGCGTTACCGCTGCGCCACGGCACCCCGAAATGTACATCACATCCCCCTGTACCACAGCACCAGGGGGAGCGCCGACAGAACGGACGAAACAGCCGCAAGACTAAGAGTACCTACCCACGGCCTGGTGGGAACTGGCCTACCGAGACCAGGTATCCGGGAATAAGCAGTAGCCCGTCCATCCTGGGTAGATATAACCAGCGTGGTATGGTCGTAAGCTGGACGACGCCCAGTAGGCTCCTGGATGCACTGCTGACCCACGTGCGTCAAAGGCCTCGGAACGAGCTGGCTACTCCTGCTTGTGAGAGGACTTATTGGTAAAGGTGAGAAGTGGCCCGGGGAATAACATCTTTTACCGTGGCGAACCCCAGCTAGCTTTAATATAGCTTAATTATCTAAAGCTGGGGTTAGTCGGCCTTACCGTACCACCTGCGACTTACAACCGGGGATAGCACCTAGGCTGGCGCAACGGTCCCGGTCCCTGCAGTGATAGGGGGACCGTCTTCAGGATCACCCTACAAACCTTAAGCCAAGGGATCACCTGGGTGCCACAACATTGCCTCGCCCAACCGTGAGGCGCGAAAGGCAAAACGGGAGTGAAAATCCATTCCCCCTGGTCCCAACTCAACTCGAACCGGGGGAAGAAACCCGGCCTCAATCGCCCTGACTCGCGATCCTCGCTACCCGAGGCCAACGAGAGGGCAGCACAAGACCTAGCTTAGATACCACACACAACAAACTCACCTGGGTGTTACATACATTGTCTTGCCCACCTGTGTGGCAGAACGGAGTTCAAAAAAAAAAAAAAAAAAAAAAAAAAAAAAAAAAAAAACCATACCCCCCCGGTCCCAACACACAGCGAACCGGGGGAAGGGAACCCGGCAACAAATCTCTGAGCCTAGCCCCCCCGCGGGGGCTGCGGCGCGGAACGAGACACCCCCCCCATCTCGGGGGGGGGGGGGCGGAGCGCTGCTGCAAAGGCCCCCTCCGAGGGGGCCGCGCTATAAATAACACGAAAAAACGGCCGAAGCGCTGATTAGATTTCCACCACCGTGGTACTCAACTCGGTCACATTCCTATCGGTTTCTAACAATTCTATCAACTACTGACAACAATCCCAATTGTGTTAACTGACCCCGAGGCCCAGTGCTACCACCGAGAGAGGGGCTAGTAATAAGGAAGTGACAACAATAATACAAATCTAGACGATGCAGGTTTGAGACCTGAAATATCATACCGCTTGTCAGCCTGATAAGCGGTTTACTCTAAGCGAAGGAATCACGTCATGGGACTTACCCCTGGTCCAGAGGGGACTGGCCTCCCTCGGTCAGGAATCCCGGGAGAAGAAGTCACTCGTCCATGCTGGGTGCGACGTTTCGAGTGCACCGGGCGCGGTGTCCCGCGCCCGTCAAAAGCTATGGAAAGAGCGGACTTACCCGGCTTGCGAGAGGACTTACGTGTGCGGTGAGAAATGGCCCGAGTCTTGAACTGCTCACCGTGGCCAAAGCCGGACATCATAGGCGAATTACAACCAGGGACAGCACCCCGGCTGACGCCACGATCCCCGGGCCCTACGATGATAGGGGGACCGTCTTCAGGGGACCCTACTAACCTCTAGCCATAGGATACCCCTGGGTGCCACAGCTACTGCTTCGCCCACCCGTGAGGCGCGAATTAGTAGAACGGGATTCTAAATTTGGTTCCCCCGGAACCGACTCATTGAACGACCCGGGGGAAGGGAACCCGGCCTCAAACTCCCCGTCTCGTGGCCCTCGCCGGACGAGACCGACAAGACGTCCTCCCAACCATCATCCGATGTCATACCTAGATGCACAAAGGAACAAGGTAAAGAAAAAACAAAGGAAAAAAGGAGGTTAACATCCCCCCCATAAACACTCAATTATTATTTTTTTTTTTTTCAAGTTTTTTTTTTTTTTTTTTTTTGTTGTCCCTTCGCGGGCACCCCCGCACTTTTTTTTTTTTTTTTTTTTAAAGTGTGGGGGTGGGGGGGGGGGGGGGAGGGGAGGGAAGGGGAAGGGGGCGGAGGGCCAACAACCCCGACGCCACCTCCCCCCAACACATGTTTCAAACCATGGTGACCCCGGCGAGGACGAGGTCGAGCCAGCACACACCACAACAAAGCCATAAAAACAAAATGGCGGGAATGCAAGAATACAAACATGACATCAAAAATAAAAAGTAAAAACTTTCAACATCATTCATGAATCGAGCACAACGCCTCCGAAATGATTGACGGCCATAGAAAGAAAGGAAGCAACATTTTACACGAGCCAAGACGCAAGGCCCCCCGAACGAGGGGGCCGAGCAAGCCCAAAAAAATCAATCTTATACATGACCCGAGGTATAGAGCCCCGAGAAAAAAATTTAAATGGGAGTGAAAACTCGGACCGAATCTCGCCCGTAACTCCGGGGGAACACTCCCACAGCGAGCCGTCCGAAAATTCACGCATGCGTCATTTTCTTAACCACCAACGGAGCGCCAGAAAAACCTAACAAAAAGCTCCGAAAATGGTCTCAATATCGCTTCTGACAAGGTCCAAGGACTTACAAATCAAAATAGGGTTATTGCGCTACACTGATAGATAGAAAAGGAACGGTCTTACTTTAGTTGTAGACTGCTACGAAAATTCTTAGAATCAAATGCAAGAGCGCGATTTCTAGCGTGACTGTCTCTAAGGCGTCGCAAATTGAAAGAGGGCAATTATGGCCCAGCGCCGGGTATATATAGGTGGTGTAGTCTCGGTCCAAGGCAGTTTCTTTTTAGGGTGGTTTTTAGCGAGTTGTTTTCTGTGCATCCAAATGGATATACAAATGTTGAAGGGGGTTGGTTAGGGATCTCGATATGGATTAAGGAAATTGAGACAGGAGCTGACATGCTTGTTGCAGGCTTTGGCCCATATTCACAAAGGAGGTTTGTACAAACCCCGGTTCAAACCGCGGTTTACATCTATGGAATGCCAATTGTAAACTGATGGAGAGAGAATGTAAATTCCTTACTTGTTAACAATGTTGATGGTACACATGCTCTCTCCATCAGTTTACAATTGGCATTCCATAGATGTAAACCGCGGTTTGAACCGGGGTTTGTATAAACCTCCTTTGTGAATACGGGCCTTTGAGTATCATAATGGGAGACAGCCTGCATGCCTAAAGCAAGCCTCCACACTAACTTTTTTCTCTACTAGCCCTGTTCAGGCAAGTACAATCATAAATGTTCCAATTTTACTTGCCCAAACAGAAAATGTACTTGCCCGCTTACTACTAGATGAGATTCACATGTAAGACATTGCATTTTACTCTCGCAGTTGAAGAGAAATTTAAGTTGCCTGATCAGGCAATCAAACTAGACCATTTAAGAAATTTTACTTGCCCAACATCAATTTTTACTTGCCCTGGACAAACGGGCAAGTGCTAGTGTCGAGCCCTGCCTAAAGACATAGAAAAGACTTTGACTTACTTGATTTCGGGAAGTGGCTTCTTGTGCTTCCACAAATACCTCTCGTGGTTGGTGAAGATTCGATTCAGAGACTGGTGTATGGAAGCAGCGTTCCTCTCCACAGCGTCCGGGTTGAGGACTTCTCTCTCGTTTGTCTTGCCACTGGGGTCACCAATCAGAGCTGTAGCCCCTCCTATCTGCAAATTCAAATAAAAATAATAGATATATTAGCAGGAATAACATCAAAGATAATAAATAATAAGTTTTGGGACTTAATCACTCATAATAATCTTATAATTTATAATGTCGGTATGTGATGGAAACTCTTTGGAAAACTTTTATGAAGTTAATGGATCTTACAAGTGTACTTACAAGAGCTATGCAGTTGTGACCGGCCCTCTGACTGTGAATGAGGGCTATAAGAGCAAGTAGAAAGGTGAACTTACAAGAGCTATGCAGTTGTGACCGGCCCTCCGACTGTGAATGAGGGCTATAAGGGCGAGTAGAAAGGTGAACTTACAAGAGCTATGCAGTTGTGACCGGCCCTCTGACTGTGAATGAGGGCTATAAGGGCGAGTAGAAAGGTGAACTTACAAGAGCTATGCAGTTGTGACCGGCCCTCTGACTGTGAATGAGGGCTATAAGGGCGAGTAGAAAGGTGAACTTACAAGAGCTATGCAGTTGTGACCGGCCCTCTGACTGTGAATGAGGGCTATAAGGGCGAGTAGAAAGGTGAACTTACAAGAGCTATGCAGTTGTGACCGGCCCTCTGACTGTGAATGAGAGCTATAAGGGCTAGTAGGTTGCCAATGTGAAGACTCTCGGCTGTGGGGTCAACTCCGCAGTAGATGCACTGAGGACTTGATGTAAGCAACTTTGGCAATTCATCACTGTAGAAACAGGAATAAAAGTAGTGTGAAATTATAAATAAACAAATGTTGTAAAAAAACATTTTCTTTGCTTGATAAATTGTGTACATAGAATTACGCTCTTTTGAAAATCTCTTTTTGTTCTATCCATCACTTAAAAATTCAGGAGTGCACAAAAGGCCATCTGTTTGAAAACTTCTTGACATCTGATAGTCAAAATAAATGCCTCATCTTCAAGCACAGAGTTTGTCTGAGAGGGAGTTGCAAAAACCCTTTTAGATTACATGTGACCAAGAAATTACCATTAGGAAGACTTGCTAAGGTTGGTTTTATACCTTACTATTATCCTGCTTTATTGTACAGTATCAGAGGTGGAAAATAATTGTTTCTCTCCCAACCCTTTCGTAACAGGCGTGTGAATGCATAAATTGTCTTGGCAATGCTGATCTATGCTTGGAGATGGTGCACGGACAGATTTTTCAATTTCTTCTGCCTGTTGTTTTGTTACTGCAATGTTTGCATATACCTCTGAAGCAGTATATGCATGTTTGTTAAAAGATTCAACCTTTTTTTCTTCTTTTTGATGGTGCAAGAGTCATACCTGTGAGGCGGGTATATATCATCAAAGATGCCCCTTTCGTGGAGCCCCAGAATGTTGCTGTTGGTACAGTAGCCTGTCCGCCCATGAGTCCCACACTGAACTACTGGAGCCAAGAGATGGCGCTGTAATCTCTTCACCAGTGTCCTATAAAGGAAAACAAGGTACAATACTTTAAAAAATAAGTAAAATCGTAAAGAAACAGTAAAGAAAAGAATGTTGCTTTTGGTACAGTAGCCTTTCTCACCAAAGGTCCTGCACTGAACTAATGGAGCCAAGAAATGGCGCTGTAATCTCTTCACCAGTGTCCTACAAAGGAAAATAAGGAAAAAATACTAATTGTTACTATATCAAATAGAATACCACAGGGGCTTCATCAACTCGTCGCGCAGACCCAGAATGTTTCTGTTAGTACATATCCATTGGCAACAAATCCGTCTGACTTGGGTCTTAGCCCTATCACTGGACCGATGAATTTTCAAATTCAAGTGGAGGGGGGGGGGGGGGGGTGCAGCTGCGGATTTGTTATGTAACTCAGGGGCTCGACACTAGCATTAGTAGTCTAGTTTACTTGCCCGATTGGGCAACTTACATTTCTGTTCAACTTCGAGAGAAAAATATAAGAAAAAAGGGAAGACTTTGACAATTTATATAAAACTTTAGGAGACCTAGTCTGGCAGGAAAACATACATCATTATTATACAAAATGGCATTCAAGGAAAATCAAAAATGAGAAGAGAGGTCTACAGAAAAAGTTCAATGCAAGAATTTGCAACCAAAATGCATTTATTGGACGGGATGATTATATTTTTTCTTTTGTTTAGCACTGTTTGTTTTTCTGGCAAGAAAATTTGATTTTCAGGCAATTACAAATTTGAAAATTCATGATTTTACTTGCCCGAATGTCCACTGAGTAATGTTCACTTACAAGTTGCACTGACTTTGTACAGTACATAGTTATCTTCCAGTGGATAATTAAAAATCTAAACACTTCAATTGTACATATCTTTTTAATGAAAGGGAAATCTGAGAAACTGGGCCATGTTCCATGCTTCTATTAGTAAAGCAAATACAACAAGGTATGATAGAACCACTAGAGTTTTAAGTTAAATTTGTTGATTTGGACAATGTTACTTAATTATTCTCCTTAAATTCATTATTCTTTTGATCCATATCTACAATGTAAATGTTAATGCTAAGCAGTATTATTATATACACGCCATACACACAATTTCCTGGTCGCACGGAGTACCTCTAATCACTATAGACATTGCATGTGTTGTCCTTTTTAAAATACACCCAAGACATGCATTGTCTACGCATTGCCAATGCCTGCCACACATAACTGTGCATAAAAAGAGTGTTCTCATTCTTGTTTTCCTCCATCGGCATTCTCTACCAAAGCGTGCCCTGACTTGCAATACATGACTAAAATAACTGATGCTCTATGCAATTTGTAAAGTCGAGGGCCCGCTCTGCTTCTGGTAGAGAATGCCCTACCTTCTCCATTTCCCCCACCCCCTTTATAATATAAATATACTTCTTCACTTTAGTCGTTTTCTCCTCAATCTTCCTCATTTACCTTCTAGTCTTGCTCTTCCTTCCTTCTTTCTCTCCTCCCACCTTCTTTTTTCCTTTCTTTTACGTCTTACTCTTTTTTCAGGTTACGTACCCTCATCTCCCTTCATTTTTCACTTTGAAAGTTTTGTTTGGTACTCAAGTCAAGCTTGTATAATTCCTTTTTTCCCCTGCATGTTTCAACTTTCAAGCTTTCGCTATTCAAATGAACAAAATACACTATTCCAGGATAATCAAGCATTGTCATGATTGTGCAGCTGTGTCTGTGACTGTGTAATCACTGAAACTGAATCATTCTGAAATCGGTGATAAGTGAAACTGAAACTTGCGAAAGAAAACTGAAAAGAACATATTTTTCTACAAGACTACATCATGTACATTATTGCCAAAGACCATCTGAGCTGACTATGGTGGCTAAAACCAAACGATGACAGACAATGCTTGCAAGAGTCTTCCAAATTAAAAGAGGAAGACATACTAGTAGAACATGAATGATTATGATTATGAAATTGAAATGGAATTGGAAATGGAAGATCGCCGGGAGTGCATGCAGCCACACAGATTGAAACATGTGGGACTACACACTATTCACGCACCAAGAAACTGCAACTGATTCAAACAGTTAAATACAAAACTTTATACAACATAAAATATCATCTTTTTGTAATTGTACCGAGGACGAATATGTTAACTTGCCTCTGGAGGTGACTGGATATTCGACAAATAATTGGAAGCACCATTTCAAAATATTATTTTGTAGATCTGTCATAACCTGCACGTCCACGAATGTATACAAGAATCTGTGAATGCAAAATGTACACAGTACGTACACGCACTCGATCGCACGTGTGTAATAATTTAACTAATGGGCATGCATGGGCATTGTTGATCCACGTACAAAGTATGCACAGGCGCCAGCGGCCACTATCAGAATGCAGAGTGCTCGCTCCGTCAGCAAACTAGACTCCTATAACTAAACCACCTGCTCCTAGCTAGCAAAAACTTTCCCGCCAAATTAGGGGTGGGGGGGGGGGGGGGGGGGGGGGGGGGTTGTTGAAAAGTTGTCAACAAATTTACAGGTACATTCATTAATTGATGCACCATGCGGCCCCAAAATGTCCAAAACCCAAAGCCCGGCCACATTTATTCCAAAGTCATTTTGTCAATAGGGTGTAGGCCTAAAAGTAAGGATGATTCAGGGTTCTGCCACTGATTGGCTAGCTGTCTCACTGGCAATTTAATAATTATGACTTTACGAATAACGAAAGTAAGTGATAAACAAGCTAGAGCAGTGATTCAGTTCACGAGTGTGCCAGTGTTCCAGAGTTCATGGATCGGGTCAAGAAAACCATTTTCGGATGAAACCTTGTAAAATGAAAGCTTGCGAAATAATCGATGTTGAATTACAAAATATGTGTCAGGCGCGGATCTACGGGGGGGGGGGGGGGGGTTAGGGGGTTTAAACACCCCCCCCCCCCCCCCCCCCCCCCCTTGGGCTGCCAAGTGAAAATGTATCAGTGAAAAAAGTGACAAATAATCACTTACGGGGGTTCAAAATAGCAAACAAAATCGCCGCTTCGCGGCTATCAATGAAAAAGGTGAACAAAAATCACCTACGGGGGTTTAAAATAGCAAAAAAAAAATTCCGCTTCGCGGCTATAAGTGAAAAAAGTTAACAAAAATCACTTACGGTGGTTCAATATAGCAAAAAAAATTCGCCGCGAACGATGCTCCGCATCGTCATTGGGTCAAACCCCCCCTTAGCAAAAAGCTAGATCCTCCCCTGTGTGTGACTGAGAGTTGAAGAGTTTCCGAGATATACAAATGTCAAATGAGGTCCAAAGGTTTGAGTAAGATAGATGACGTGTCATGGGATTGGGATGGAGATGGTGGGTGAGCTGTGGAGTTAGAAACAAATGCCCCAAATCTGGTAGGCAAACTCCGATTGGTCAATCGTGAATTATAATTATGTGTCTTCCTGTGAATGGTCCGTCTCCGCCGTCAGTCATAACTCTCTGGCCATGGTGTCATAACAAATTGACACCCCAGTCATGTGACCGTGTTTAGCCAATCAACGAAGTCAGATGATATTACGTAATGACCGCGTGGGCCCTAAAACTTGTGAACGTCGGTTTTTTCCATTTCTCCCATTACCCTATAGTGTGATATCGACTCCACACAAAAAAAGTTTAGAAAGTTTTTTGAGCCAATGATTTCCTCCTCTCTAAAATGACACCAATTTTGTAACAATCGCTTATTTTCATATGGCTGAGTTCCTCCTCTTTGTCTACAGGTGGGTCTCACACAGAATGTGCCAACTTGATGAGTCTGTTGGTATAGGATGAATAAATGAATGTGGCCTGTGTGACAGTACTGTATTAGTAGGAGCAAATTTTGGCACCGTCTGTTCGAGACCCACATGTGGCTATATAAACAAAGGAGAGGTACACAGCCATGAAGCAAGCGACTGTTTCAAAAGTAGTGTCATTTTAAAGATGAGGAAATTAGCTAATCCACTAATGCATAAAAGGATACAAACAGTTCTCAAATAAATGAGAAATAGGTGGCTCAAAAAACTTTCCAAACTTTTTATGCGGAGTTTATATGCTGCTACTGTAAATTCTATATCACATAAGTGCTACCCACCCGTGTCCATCAACCTCTGAAATGGACCCTAACGTCGAATTTTGTGGCTGTGCACCTAAAAAAGTACCATTTTTGTGTGGTTTTTCTAATGAGTGCTGCATGAAAACCAACCCTTTTTTAAGGAAAACGTCGACGACGCCGTATAGCTGAAAATACCCTTTCGACATGTTTTTTTTTTGGGACGCGGGTGCGTTGCCAGTCAAATAAGTGGCTCAAAAAACTTTCCAAACTGTTTGCGCGGAGTTGATTTTACTTGATAATAGGGCAGTCTATGTATTTTGTTTTAAAAACCCCGATTGTTGTTTGGTTTCTGAAAACATTTGGTTACACATCACATGCCCCCATCAATGCTTGAACTTTGAAGTGTAAACAAAAATACTA
The DNA here is from genome assembly GCA_037951105.1 of Echinarachnius parma. Classification (NCBI taxonomy): domain Eukaryota; kingdom Metazoa; phylum Echinodermata; class Echinoidea; order Clypeasteroida; family Echinarachniidae; genus Echinarachnius; species Echinarachnius parma. Next base: position 505 of record JBAMJV010010929.1, on the reverse strand, counting down.
GTAGTTGGACTTATCGAGGGGGGGGGGGGGGGGGGGCATCCACATTATTCCAGATTTATGGATTTCTCAAATTTGTTCAAAGATGTTTTTACTGCTTTTGCCCCCAGTAAGTAACCCTCATATCTACATCACAAATTAGTAGTCACCTACTACCCCCATGACAGATAGGAAGGTACAAATACCACCTCCCTGATAACAGTAACCACACCACTGCCCCACCCTTAGATGACACCAACTTGATATGTAATACCAGTTTGTTGACCCCGATCGCCCCAGGCCCCTGACCCATTAATGTTTAGTGACCTTCATCCCAGGCAAGTGACCACCTAATGTTTTATTGGTAATGTTATCCCCAAGAACTTTAAAGGTCTCCCTATTCTGAAAGCCCCCTTTGTTTTTGTGTTGCCATATTTCAGGTCCTTCCCTAGACGTAGACCAACAACAACTACAACTATACAGGGTGCCCCCCCCCCCCCCCCAAAAAAAAGGAGCGGGGCACTTTTCG
>JBAMJV010010928.1:0-48405 GCA_037951105.1 Echinarachnius parma | reverse complement strand
GCATCTCACCGTCTCACGGAGGAAACTCCAATGTTTGCTTCCCTCGTTTGATGGTGGGAAAAAGAGGGGTTACTTTAGTAATGTCTGACATTCCCTCTCGAGTCTAGCTGCACATATTGACACAGTGAATAATGCATTGGCAAGCTCCATAGTCATTGCAAGTATTTAGTACACTATCTTATCGAGTATCTTGGAGATTTTGTTGGGCTTTGAAAAAAATGATATTTTTCTTTTAAAACGTAATCGGACTTCTATCCATCTCATAATACAATCATTGTAGTGTTTCAGGAATTCTGAATTTTGCATTATAAGTGTTACATTTACTAGATTGTTTAATATGAACAAAATATACAGTATCATTTATATCCTTGTTATATAAATAGTTTCTCCATAGTTGTTTAAAGGCAATGTTCATCCCATTAAATACAAACTAAATAATCTTAATTCTGGTCCACATTTTACACAACTATTCAAGTCAAGCAAGAACACTTTATACACATTACACATTATACACATTTACACATTATACCAGTATGTAAAAGAGATTTTAAAAGGTCATTTGATGGGTCTCTCATTCTCCAAATTCCCTGAAAGCTATTCTCTTTCTGCACTGACATTATTGTTAGGGGGATCATATCAGTCATTATTCTAGCCCAACTGGAATTGTAAACTAAGCTATGATGGATAAATGATGTCTAGGGACCAACCTCTCTTAGGTTTATGATTACACTTAACCCATTGCGTACAGGAACCTGGTGAGCCCTGTATGTTTTGCAAAATCTAATAGGGAACTGTTTAAAAGGGAACGAATAAGTACCATTTATGGAGTTAGTGCCATTTAAAGCAGTTAAAGTACCATTTAAAGCAGTTAGTGTCGCATCCAACATAATTCTCATCAATGTTGCAAAATATCAGAATGGGGGGGAAATATACTTTTCTTTCATGCCTCTACACTCTCAGAAATTGAACAAATTAATTGTGAGTTTTTTAAACTAAAAACTAAAATATTTCTGATCAAGTACAATTATCTAAATTATACTACTGTCATCAATTTATTAGCAATTTGCTTTTTATGTATCTAGTGCTTCATCTTTCCCTCTGCTATAAAAAAAAAAGAAACAAAGAACATACAACAGATAGTAGTTTTGAGGAGGCCCTTCGAATAGGAATGGGGGATTTTTAAGTAATTTTGTATTAAACTTTATTTGGTATTGAAGCCTTCTCTGAGCTTCCATATAAACCACACAACTCTGGTCAACAGGACAGCCCCATAGGATTTCAAGATTAATGCAATTAATAACGTATTCTCATCAATATACAACACAAAAAGAGAAGTAAAACAATCTATTACTCTTGGAATTAAGGTAATTGTAAAGCAAAGTTATGAAACTAAAAACAAGAGGGCCTGGATATTTCAACTAACAATTTCAAATTAGGACAATCATTAAAATCAAGTATGCATGAGTGATTTGTCTTCAATTCACTGATCTTTCCCAAGGTTGACTATTAAAAAGTAATAAATCTCCAATTATATCAGTAACAGCTGATGAGGCCCTTGAACAAGAGAAGTTTGAACTTAGAGCAAAAAAAAAAAAATCATCTATAATATTCCCTTCATTCCCTGGTGGGAAATTAATAAACCACTTGTGCCGTGAATTTATGAAACTAAAACAAGTGTAATTTGTCAACAAACACAAAACTATGAAAGTTCAAATACATGTATCCGTGACAGGTGCATAGGCCCTTGGCCTTGGACTAGGACAGGAGAATATTTCAAAGATTTCCAGTTAGCTGATAAAGAAACATATATCTGAACTTCCAATTAAACCACGAACTCTGGTTTTGAAATTTAGGACAATCATTAAAATAAAGGATGCATTCATGATTTGTCTTCACATGTTTTATCTTTCCCAATGCCATAGTACCAAATTTTAAATCAAAACTTCACAATCATCAGTAACAATTGAGGAGGCCCTTGGAATAGGACAGGAGAATATTTCAAAGATTTTAAGTTAGCTGATAAAACTTGCTAAAATTCCAATAAAGAAACATAAATCTGAACTTCCAATGAAACTACACACTCTGGTCAGGAGGACACTCCCAAAAGGAGGTGAACTTTGTATTCAAAGTCCAACTATCACCTTGACAAAACTATTTGAAATTTAGGACAATTGTTAAAATAAAGGATGCATTCATGATTTGTCATCACATTCTTGTTCTTTCCCATTGCAATATTAGCAAATTTTAAATCAAAACTTCACAAACATTTGTAAAAGTTGAGGAGGCCCTTGGAATAGGAAAGGGGGATTGTTGAAAGTTTAGATTAATAACAGATAAAACTTGTTACAATGCCAATATAAAAGCATATCTGAACTTCCAATGAAATCACAAGACTTTGGTCAGGAGGACACTCCCCAAAGGGGTTGACCGAAGAGGTAATCCAACTCCAACTGTCAGCATACATCTCAGAGGGAGAGCCTTGATTTATGATGCAAATGCACCATGAAAGTTGTGCTGCTACTGACCTTAGAAGTATGTCATATCTTCCCTCTTTTTCTTTTCATTCTCCTTCTTTACTTCCCTGTTTGTATTTTCTTCTCAAGAGAGTGTTGAGACGAGAAGTGTTGTTTCCTTTTAATCTATCATTCCATTTCTCCCTCAAATTCCTTTCTACACAAATTCCCCGAGGATGGTTTCCAATACTTCTCAGGCTAGTATCTATGGCATATTCTAGTAATTGTGATCAAAGAATTAAGAATGATCTGATCATTAATCTTGCTAGCTATGTAATCAAAATCAACTTTCCCCAAAATTAAGGCAGATTATTCATACAAGATATGTTTTTGTTGTTGTAATGATTTATGAAGAAATTGAGGCTACTTGGGTGCATGGGCCCCTGGCTGGCACGGTCGGTCGTTGGGTCACAGCTCTTTATCTTTTTAATACAGCAATTTTATCATAATTCGGTGAATTCTTGGCCCCAAAACAGCTGGCTGGTTAATAGAACAGGTGAATTCATGTGTGGTTTATTAACAAATTAATTTTTTCCATATTTTCTTCTGCCAGATAAGATTCACAAGATTGCTTTAAAAACTAATTTAGGACTGGTACAGAAAATACTTGATTTGTTCTGACTTGGGCTGGGTCTGAGGAAAATGAATTGTTTACCAAAATAAAATACTCTTCAATAGGTAATTGAAGCTTTCCCACAAACTTTTTTCTCTACTGGCCTGTTTGGCAAGTGAAATCATAAATGTTCAAATTTTCCTTGCCTAAACAGACAATTTATTTGCCTGCTTACTTCTAGATGAGATTTTCATGTAAGGAACTACATTCAGTTATAATCTTGTGGCTGAAGAAAAGAAAAACAAAAATAAGCCCTATCAGGCAGGAAAAACTAGACCGTCTATGACATTTTACTTGCCCAACATAAATGTTTACTTGCTATGGGCAGGGGGCAAGTGCTAATGTCCAGCCCTGGATAAAAACAAAACATTTCCTTATTGGTGAATTCTTATCAGGAACTTTACTTGGATCAAATCACAAAATTGGATATACAATCAAACCTACATACATGTGATGACATAAATGGTACCCTGGGGTACCAAACGAATATCCGCCATTTTGTTTAATTATTATTTTTTTTTTTAGGGCTGTACCGGGGTAAAGCGTGCATACAAGCTCGCGCTGCACTGCATGCACAACGCAATACGGTTGTGCTTTAAGTGGACACAAGATGGCGCTACACAACGCGGTACCCCGGGGTACAACGGTACCCCGGGGTACCGCGTGTGTCATCATGTACATATAGTAAACGCCTAAAGGGAAACAAGTGGCCACTGTAGAAAGGTGACCACTACAGAAAAGTTCCATTAAATTGTTTCCTCTGAATGGAATCACTTTTGAAGGCCACTATAGTCAGGTTGGCTGCTATAGACAGGTTTGACTGTATCTTACATTGTAAGTCATATTATAGGCAGGTTGGCTGCTATAGACTAGTGGCGGCTAGGACAGGTTTGGCTGAACAAACATAACTGAGGGAAAATGAAACCCTCTGCAGAAATTCAGGCCCACATGTTCACATCAGGAGTAGATCAGCCATTTTTTCTGTGTAATACATGTAGGTAATTTGATATGGCCATAACATCGCTTCACGAATCTAAGGATTCAGGATTGGAAATAGAAAATAGATTGGGTGCTTTACATTTTGGTTTGAATCATGATACATTTGTCAATTGTGTCTAGTCCTAGCAAATTATAAATCAACCATTTGTTTTTATTTTGTTTTAATTAGCCGATTTATATGTTCAATTGGATAAGTACAATGTATGTATTATTCAATTGTGACTAGTTCTAGAAAGCTTAAAATATATCTAAATAGTGTTAAATCTATATTTACAGTTCATGGCCACAAACCACCTCTGTGTGTGTCCAAGTAATAACTGGTTTATCACAGAGTGCCAGTACGTGCTGAGTAACTTAAATTGCCAATTTGCATCAGCCACCTCAGAAAATTGCGATCAATATTAAACATTCAGTGGCCATATTGGACTTGAATGGCATAATTTTGTGCTAGGGAATGTACTGTACCTTTCCAAACAGACAGGTTTATTTTTAGTGAATTTTACCCTAAATAAGGGTAGATCTACATGAAATAACAAAATATGAAGCGGCACGACGCAATTTAGCCCCAAAATGCCCCCATAGGGTCACCAGAAATCATAAAAGAGCCCCCATTAATTTGCAGTGTTAAATTCAAAAGAAATTTTAGTGTCTTTTAGATGAAGGAATGCTTTTAAAGAATTCTTTCCGTGGCTCAAAATAAATAAACCAAGTGACACAAAGTATGTTTTATCGTAAAGCGCTTAGAGATGATTATCAATCATATTAGGCGCTATATAAATCGCAAACATTATTATTATTATTATTGCAATTAATGAGAGAATTGCACAATCTAGTACAGTGAATCAATAGTGGGTGAATTAGAAATGACTACTCGACATATTATTATAAACTAGATGGTTCTTCGACTGCGCGCAGTCGAAAATTATGCCTCCGCTATCACGCGATTTCAATATCAAGCCCAAATTAACGTGCACTGAATTAATTTTTTGTTTATTTTTCATATATTTCGACCTGTGACTTTGACCATATGACCCCAAACTTTGATGGCTACATTGGCTCCCTAAGAAACATTCAGGTACCAAGTTAGATTGAAATCTGACATTCAGTTCTTGAAATTTTGCCATTACAAGCCATTTTTGCATATATATTGAGCCCTGTGACCTTGACCTTTGACCTCATGACCCCCAAAATATAATCTGATCATTGCCACCCCGATGTGTACACTCATACGAAGTTTGAAATTGATCCGTCAACCGGTTCTTGAGATATCGCGAGAACGAGGCATTTTTGCACAGTATCTATTGAGTCCTGTGACCTTGACCTTTGACCTCATGACCCCCCAAATATAATCTGATCATTGCCACCCCGATGTGTACACTCATACGAAGTTTGAAATTGATCCGTCAACCGGTTCTTGAGATATCGCGAGAACGAGGCATTTTTGCACAGTATCTATCGAGTCCTGTGACCTTGACCTTTGACCTCATGAACCTAAAATCTAAGCAGATCATTGCCACCCCAATATGTACACTCATACCAAGTTTGAAATTGATCTGTTAACTGGATCTTGAGATATCATAAGAATAAAGCATTTTTGCACGTACATTGAGTCCTGTGACCTTGACCTTTGACCTCATGAACCCCAAAATCTAATCAGATCATTGTCACCCCAATATGTACACTCAAGCCAAGTTTGAAATTAATCCGTCATCCGGTTCTTGAGAAATCGCGAGAACGAGGCATTTTTGCATATATATTGAGTCTTGTGACCTTGACCTTTGACCTCATGACCCCTAAAATCTAATCAGATCATTGTCACCCCAATATGTGCACTCATACCAAGTTTGAAATTGATCCGTCAACCGGTTCTTGAGATATCGCGAGAACGAAAACGGGACGTACGTACGGACGGACGTACATTGTACGTACGGACGGACAACCCAAAAACATAATGCCTCCGGCCACTTCGTTGGCGGAGGCATAAAAAGACCCAGTTTTATTATCAATTCACAAAGTAGGCAAGCAGAGCATTCAACATTATCTTGATTAACTAACTTACCCATTCTCATTGGGGACTTGGTGTATCATTGTCAAGCGCTTTGAGATGATTATCAATCATATTAGGTGCTATATAAATTGAGTATATTATTATTATTATAAATTATCACAGTTTAAATATATGGGAGTACAATACTTCATATAAGTAACTTTAAAGCCTTTCTTTTATTTTTGAAAATGAAACAAAAAACAAAATTTTAATTTTCATGAATTGACATTATATTGAAACCCATGTGCAGAAAGAATACCTTAACATATATTATACATTGTATTTTCTTTTTTAAAAGGGACTTAGTAACATTGACTAAATCCTCAAAACTAACTTGGAATTCTAGTGGTTCTCTCATACCATGTCATATTCATATTAACAATAAAAGCATGGGACAGGTTTCTTTTTTTCAAATTTCCATTTTGTTCAAAAGTAATTTACGATTGAAGTGTTCAGATATGAAATTGTCTACATTTCATGTCATGTACAAAGTAAGTGCAATAAATTAGTAAATATCACTTTGCATTTTTGCTAATTTCTCAGCCCCAAAAAATCCAATTAACGTGAAATTTTCACACATTACTTTGTGGACATATCAGATCACACCAATACACATTTTATTTATCACTCATCACTTGTTGCACTTGTCAACAAAGTTTGAAGATCCCTTTAAAGGGGTAGTTTAGGGCGCTGCGCATCACAATTTTTTGTGAGGTAATGAAAAACTGAGTGTCGAATTTGAGAGAACATGCAATTTTAATGGCAGAATAAACTTTATTTGGTCAAAATCGGTCCAGAAACGGCTGAAATATCAATAAATATATATGATCTTATAATTATTTGGGGCCCAAATAATTAGATGAATTTTTCAAAAAATCAAAAAAATGCATACACTTTTTCAAAAGCGTTTTTTAAATAGTTGTTGATGATCTCTCTATTTAATCATGATTTCAATAAAACATCACATGCATAATTTTGTATGAAAAATGGTCAAAACCAATGCCTTTTTAGAGAGCGCCCTCTTGTGTTTTAATGGCTCTTTTTGAATGATAATGGGCTTTTTACTTAGTCGTTTGTAATTTTGTATACCTTTCTAGCATGGTGGAGTTATAAAGTCTATTAGTTTATAATGTTACTGTCCAGGTTTGGTTACTAAAGTTCAGCCTTACCAAAACTGTACTACCCCTTTAATGTAAAGAGAGACATGGTATAAATTTTGTCTGTCCTGAACAATATAATATGTGATATTTGCTTTGCTTTGTTGTAATACATTTTGTTATGGTTTTGATGATAATTAAAACAAATAATAAGCAATGATTTAAGGGCTTAGCCTGAAAAATCTCTTGGGTCTGCGGAAATGTGTGTTCTGTATCAAAAGAAAATCGCTCCTGGCGGGTTGAATTTATGCACCAATATCCAGGAGTTTAGGATGATAAATCAACAAGAGTCAAGAGACTGGGGAATCGTCCGCTGCAGTCACATTTATGAGGCTTTTAGTTTTACTAGGGAAAGTCACACAAGAGCAGGGGAACCACAATTTATTGCATACCGGCCATAAGATAAAAAATGGGCTCTGTACATTTAGCAACTGCACAGATTTTACAGATTGTTTTGTAAAGTCCTTAAAGGGATAGTTGAGTTTTGGTAGAGAGGGCTCTAGACTACTTATTTTTTGTGTGAGGTAATGAAAAACTGAGTGTAAAATTTGAAAGAGCATAATATTTAAATAATAAAATCATCTTTGTTTGATCAAAATCGGTTCAGAGACGGCTGAAATATCCATAAATATAACAATTTGTAATAAACCCGGGGCCCCGGGTTTATTAGAGAATTTTGAACCAGCCGTTAAAAATTCAAAAAAATGCTTCCTCTTTTCAAAAAAGTTACAAAATAGGTATTTAAATAGTTGTTGGTTATTTCTCTATCTAATCACTATTTCAACAAAGCATCACATGCACAATATTTTATTCAAAATGGTTGAAACCGATGAGTGTTTAGAGAGCGCCCTCTTACGTTTTAACGGCTCTTTTTGAATGATAACATGATCTTTACTACGTCATTTGTAATTTTGTGTTCCTTTCTAGTTATAACTATTAGTTTGTAATGTAATGATGCAGGTTTTGGTTACTAAAATTCAGTTTCACTAAAACTGTACTCTCCTTACCAGAACTCAACTATCCCTTTAAAGACATATATTTTTTGTTTAAATAGACTGCATTGTAGTTTATATTTTCTTCATTTGTATTATTTGTATGTATGTTGTATGTATGATGTATTTTGTTTATTTGATGTATTATTTTTTGTAAAGCGCGTAGAGAGTCCTAGTGACTATGATGCGTTATATTATTAACTGGCTGTTTGCTATGCCATATTTCAGATAGGGTTAAATCCAAACTGTTTTTCTTGGATCCCTGCCATATTTTCATAGGAGTGCCAACATGAATGGCAACTTGGTAACTATTTATTTTTGTCTACGAATGCACCTTTCAACAAAAGTAAATTAGGCATGCAGACAGCTCTGTCTTTCCCCATGAGCACATCACTATTTCATCTTGTTCTAGTTTCCCTCCAGTCAACTCTGATTTCAATTTAATTTGGTAGCCGGGGCTGACCACTGATGAGAGATTTTGCCTTGCATCAACAGATTTGCTACGTCACATCAAAGGATGCCTTCTAAAGAATTCATTGATGTTATAGAAAACATTAAAACATAAGAAAACCAGAACGTCAATGACGTAGCGCTCATCCGCCATCTCGCAACATCAAATATCGCAAATTTCATGTGGTACACTTTTCAACTGATCAAAAAATAAAAATTTGATGCCCTGGAAGGGACATAAAAATTAAAAATAAAAAATTAGAGTGAAAAAAAATATAAATTTGACACCCCGGAAGGGAAATGGGAAAAAAAAAATAAATAAAATAAAAATAATAAATAAATTTTTTAAAAAATAAATAAAAAAAATTTAAAATAAAAAAAATAAAACAAAACAAAACAAAAAAAATTAAATAAATAAAAAAAATTTAAAAATTAAAATATTAAAAATTACCATAATTAATGAATGGAGAAACATTTCAAAATTCTGTGTAGAAGTTTAGTGTACTAAAGTTAGCTCTACCAGATAAAGCAAACCAAATCAAAATCGGTCGAGAAATGAAGGAGAAGAAGCATTTTTTGTGATTTCGAATAAATTTGCATAAATTACCATAGATAATGAATTTCACGATTCTGTGTAGAAGTTTTAAATCCCCCTCCTAGCCCTATCTTATGAAACAATCAGAATCAAAATCGGTTGAAAAATAACGAAGAAGAAGCATTTTGAAAACTGTGGACGGACGGACGGACGCCGGACGCCACGGCATGGCATAAGCTCATCATGCCCTTCGGGCCGGATGAGCTAACAATCACATAACTTATCAGTGTTACATCTATAGTCCTGAGTAAAATTCTCTGTAATTTTGTATGCATCTTAAATGAGCAGCATCATAAGTGATGGAAAGAGAAATACTTGGTGTTGCGTGAAACAAATACTTTTACATACCTCTTCATATTAAAAATAAAATGTCAATAAGGCCAGCTTCGGAGGCAAATGCTTCTATTTAAAGTACTCCCCTAGCCCCCTCCCCCCCCCCCCCCCTAGGCCCTTCCCCAACCAATGAAAACCAGAACGTCAATGACGTAGCGCTCATCCGGCATCTCGCAACATCAAATATCGCAAATTTCATGTGGTACACTTTTCAACTGGTCAAAAAATAAAAATTTGATGCCCTGGAAGGGACATACATTTTTTTTTTTTTTTTTTAATTAGAGCAAAAAAAATATAAATTTGACGCCCCAGAAGGGACATGGGAAAAAAAATAATAAATAAAAATAATAATAATAATAATAAATAAATAAATAAATTTTAAAATGTAAGAAAAATAACCAAAAAAAAAATTTGTTTTAAATAAAATTAAAATAAATAAAAATAAATAAATTAATTAAAAATAAAAAATAAATAAATAAATAAATAAAAAATTACCATAATTAATTAATGGAGAAAAATTTCAAAATTCTGTGTAGAAGTTTAGTGTACCAAAGTTAGCTCTACCAGATAAAGCAAACCAAATCAAAATCGGTCGAGAAATGAAGGAGAAGAAGCATTTTTTGTGATTTTTGGAATAAATTTGCATAAATTACCATAATTAATTAATGGAGAAAAATTTCAAAATTCTGTGTAGAAGTTTAGCGTAACAAAGTTAGCTCTACCAGATAAAGCAAACCAAATCAAAATCGGTCGAGAAATGAAGGAGAAGAAGCAGTTATTTTTGGAATAAATTTGCATAAATTACCATAATTAATTAATGGAGAAAAATGTCAAAATTCTGTGTAGAAGTTTAGTGTACCAAAGTTAGCTCTACCAGATAAAGCAAACCAAATCAAAATCGGCCGAGAAATGGAGAAGAAGCATTTTTTGTGATTTTTGGAATAAATTTGCATAAATTACCATAATTAATTAATGGAGAAAATTTTCAAAATTCTGTATAGAAGTTTAGTGTACCAAAGTTAGCTCTACCAGATAAAGCAAAGCAAATCAAAATCGGTCGAGAAATGAAGAAGAAGCATTTTTTGTGATTTTTGGAATAAATTTGCATAAATTACCATAATTAATTAATGGAGAAAATTTTCAAAATTCTGTGTAGAAGTTTAGTGTACCAAAGTTAGCTCTACCAGATAAAGCAAACCAAATCAAAATCGGTCGAGAAATGCAGGAGAAGAAGCATTTTTTGTGATTTTTGGAATAAATTTGCATAAATTACCATAATTAATTAATGGAGACAATTTTCAAAATTCTGTGTAGAAGTTTAGTGTACCAAAGTTAGCTCTACCAGATAAAGCAAACCAAATCAAAATCGGTCGAGAAATGCAGGAGAAGAAGCATTTTTTGTGATTTTTGGAATAAATTTGCATAAATTACCATAATTAATTAATGGAGAAAATTTTCAAAATTCTGTATAGAAGTTTAGTGTACCAAAGTTAGCTCTACCAGATAAAGCAAAGCAAATCAAAATCGGTCGAGAAATGAAGGAGAAGAAGCATTTTTTGTGATTTCGAATAAATTTGCATAAATTACCATAGATAATGAATTTCACGATTATGTGTAGAAGTTTTAAATCCCCCTCCTAGCCCTATCTTATGAAACAATCAGAATCAAAATCGGTTGAAAAATAACGATGAAGAAGCATTTTGAAAACTGTGGACGGACGGACGGACGGACGGAAGGACGGACGGACGGAAGGACGGACGGACGGACGACGGACGCCACGCCATGGCATAAGCTCATCGGGCCCTTCGGGCCGGATGAGCTAAAAAAGGAGGCTCAGGGTCATTTTGCCCCCAAATCCCCAAAAGAGCCCCCCCCCCCCCCCCCATCATAAAAGAGCCCCTGTAAATTTGCATTGAGTTCAACACAAAAAATTTGTTAGAGTTCTATTTTTCATACAGGCAAGCTTGAAAAGTAGCCACCGAATAACTAATTGTTATTTGTCACTGCCCCCAACAAGAAATATTATACCCTATAATATGAAAACAGAACGAGAAGTGATGACAGTATTTGCAGATTCTATCTTTTGGGAAATCACCTCCAATGCAGGGGAAATTTAAATTTTATTTTTCGGGGCTACTTTTCAAACTTGCCTGCATGAAAATAACACACACAAAAATTTGATTTCCATTGAACTCTATGCAATTTTCCAGGGCTCTTTTTGGCATTTCGGTTCACTGCTCCAATGAGCTTGATGATAAAATGATAATCTATCAAATGATTGGAAATGAGCGAAGAAAAATAGGCTTCACCGGGAATCGAACCTGAGACTACCGGATTGCTAGACCGGTGCTCAACCATCGAGCCACAAGACCTTTGAATGGGGGACGTTCCCTTGAAACCCTTTTCATCGCTTGATTAGTCTATCAAAGACAAACAAGTTCTTCTTACACATAACAAATACAATATCCTCTGAAATGGCAAGTGCTGAACAGACTTCCCTGCATTCTGCTGCAGACTTGAAACAAAACTGATTTATTATTATCATTATTAATGCCGACAACATGATGTCATGACTATTAAATCGAAGGGAGGTCACACTAAGCGCTAACACATTATAACTGGCTATGTCTGGGTTACGATCAATTATACATACTGTATGTATATATGCACAGTATTTTTCCCAATAGTGAAGAATGAATCATTAAATCATCAGACTGGAGAACAAAATGAAAGTGCAAACTGAACAGAAAATACACATCACCAGACGCCAGACACAAAACAAACAAACATTCTATTGATAAAAGAACATCTACATTGTACTACTTGCATTTATAACTCACTTTTCTGATCTGATGAAAAAAAGAAAATATATCCTTCTTTTTATTAGTTGTCCTACTTTGTATCAGTCTTCTGACTAGCATTCATATCCCAATATTGAGGCTACGGAGAATGTTTACTTTAAATTACTTATATAACCAAAATCAAATCATCTACAAATTCAATGGTCTCAGAAGAACTGGATTGAGATCAAATGACATTTCACCTTTGGAAATGTTGCGTCTGGAAACGTTTGTGTCACACCACTGTGCCAATGGTATGACACAAGGGTGATACAGGACAGTTATTTATAGGGTCTCTAACAAAGGGATCTAGTAACTTTGCTGACAAGTGCAAAAAGTGATGCGTGGTTAATAAAATGTGTATTGGTGTGATCTGATATGTCCAAAATGTAATGTGTGAAAATTTCGAGTTAATTGGATGTTATTTGGCCGAGAAATGAGCGAAAATGCAGTGATATTCACTTACTTTGTACACGGCTGAAAAGGTCCCGAAGATAATTTCATATCCGAACACTTCAATCGTAAATATCTTTTGAACGAAATGGAAATTTTAAAAACCGAAACCTGTCCCATGCTTTTATTGTTAATACGAATAAAACAAGGTATGAGGGAACCGCTAGAATTTCAATTGGATTTTGATGATTTGGACAATGTTACTAAGTCCCTTTAAAGTGAAGCTAAATGCTGGAATTGTTGCTTACTGAAACTGTAAGAACCTCAATCCTGTCACTAGCCTATTTCATAAAACACTTGCGATTGTTGTAAGTGTCCAATTATTGTAACTATTTGGCCAACAGCCAATCAGCATGGAGCATTAAAGCTGTTGCCATGGTAGTTACAATAATTGGACACTTACAACAATTGCAAGCGTTTTATTCCTCTCAGGTATCAGTTATATACAGTACTAGGATTTCCCTGTAGCTTATACAAATTACTAAAATTGCTACAGACAAGCAATAATTCTCCATAGTCATATATATGCTTCAAAATTAAACCTAACTACCTGTTTTGTTAGTAGGAAAAACATTAACCTGGTCCCTTCTAGATTTTGCAATCCCCATTGAGATAATACAGGGCCGACCAGCTTCTAGTAGGCAATCCGGGGTAAAGTGATCTGAAAAAATGACATTATTTCTGTCATATTTGTAAGTCCTTATGCTAAATTTCTCCGATCGAAGTGCAGACAGCCATATTGCACATCTTGTGTGATCCTTCTACGGATTTGGGATGCTGAAAAGGCTCTTCCCTCTCGTCCTAGAAGAATGGAAAACACCATTTTTGTGCGTAATAAAATGACAGATGAGCGAAGATGCCAGCTCGCATGTGACGTCACAATATTGATATTATCGCCCACAATGTTAGTATCGTTAATGCCCCATGTACATATTTTAGACATGGCGAAGGTGTGATTGGTGATACTAAAACCGGTATTTCTTTCGCTATCTCAATCGTTCAGGAAAAAATATTCTAATGGAACGAAATCATTTAGGGGACGGAATACCACTTTAAGTATATGCATCCTGACTGGGCGAGGGGTTCACCGTGTAACAGTCTCCAATCTCCCCAAATCCTTCATTGTATAATCAGTATAATGTAACAGGAAACAAAACACGATAGTCTATCTTAAAGCATGGATAATCCTTGTCCCTAATTGGCGTGTATCTCTATTTAATCCCCAATAGGTGTGAATTTACATGATTAATGCAAATATTGTGGTGTATACACAAGTTCTGCAAGTGCTGAATGGATCACCTCATTCCCTTGTTCGTTTTTGCCCTTCTTCAAATAATAGTACCTTTAAATTATCAGCAGTTTAGGTCCAATTTAGGCCTTCACTTTTCGAAGAGCGAGACAGCGCATTTTAAAATTTAATAAAATCTATACTGTAAGTAACAATTTTATTTCAAATGAAGTCATTATTAATTATATCTGTCTAGCCTGTTTTCCTTGAATATGTGATTGAAATGTTTAGTCCATTTGAGAAGAGCTATTGGTCACTAGCCTTCAGCTACTTTGTAGATTCTCATAGTCAAATTAATGCATTTTTTTAACAATTTAATTGCAAATGAATGACAAGGCAAATTGAATTTATAATAATTTTGTTTAAAATAAATTTCAATTTAAAAGGAAAATAGGTAATGGCATGTATTTGCCTTGGTCGGAGTATCAAGTTATACATCGTCCCCCCAAAAAAACACTTGTAGAAATGATAAAGTGTTCAAAAAGCAATGGATTACGTAACAAAAAAATGGTTAAAGGGGTAGTTTAGTTTTGGTAGAGAGGGCGCTGCACATCACAATTTTTTTGTGAGGTAATGAAAAACCGAGTGTCGAATTTGAGAGAACATGCAATTTTAATGGCAGAATAAACTTTATTTGGTCAAAATCGGCCCAGAAATGGCTGAAATATCAATAAATATATCTGATCTTATAATTATTTGGGGCCCAAAAAATTAGATGATTTTTAGAAAAAAATAAAAAAATGCTTGCACTTTTTCAAAAGCATTTTTTAAATAGTTGTTGATGATCTCGCTATTTAATCATTATATCAATAAAACATCACATGCATAATTTTGTAAGAAAAATGGTTGAAACCAATGCCTTTTTAAAAAGCGCCCTCTTGTGTTTTAATGGCTCTTTTTGAATGATAACAGGCTTTTTACTTAGTCGTTTGTAATTTTGTATACCTTTTGAGCATGGTGGAGTTATAACTATTAGTTTACAATGTTACTGGGCAGGTTTTGGCTACTAAAGTTCAGCCTTACCAAAACTAAACTACCCCTTTAAAAACAATTATTTTTCAGATAAAAAAGCATTTTGTGTGTAGTCTTATCAATCTCCGTATTGATTTTTCCAGCTTGCTATAAAGCTCATCACAAGAAAACTATAGACAAGACTCCTTAATTGCTGATTTGGTCATGCTTAAGAATCTCCTTGGTATCCAGGTAGCCAACAAGTGCCGTCTAATTACTATGTTTTACGTTAATTATTGATACCCCAACAAACCTATTGTGCACTGATTGTACTCCTCAACATTAGTGCTTGAAAGCGCAGTATTTCCTTTAATTGTGACTTGGGGTTTGGTTAAGTGGGTATTAGTTACAAAACCCAAAATTTATTCTGTGTGTAACATAGTTTAAATGTATTAAAAATACATTAAAATGAAAAGAACAAACCGTAGCAATGATTTATGTTAATTAATTAACAAACCTACATTGTATCGTGTACCGATTCTACTCCTCAACATAAGTGCTTGAAAGTGCACCATTTCCTTTACTAGTGACTTGTTTTATTAGTAGGAGGTTAGAAAAAATGTGATATATTTATATATAGTTTTGTGTAATTATGTAGTTAAATTTTACATACCCATATTTTAAAAATGAAACAGAGAAACCATACGGTATGTTTAACATTAATTATTGATACCGGAACAAACCTATTGTGCACCAATTGTACTTGTCAAGGTTAGTTCTGAAAACGCAGCATTTCCTTTATTTGTGACTGGCTTTTTTGTTAAGTGGGTAAGTTACAAAACTTGTAATTGATTCTTTTGCAGTTACATTTTATTTATGCAGAAAAAAATGCAGCGAAGAACCCATAAAGTTTTATGTTTAAAATGTATACCCATTCAAACCTTTTGTGCATATAAACTGCTGACCGATTTAGGTGTTAATCGAAGCAAAGCATTTCCTTGGCATTGACTTCGGATTTTTTTCCTCTTTTTGGGCCGGTATATAATTCAGTGGATATATCAGATCACAGCAATACACATCATATCAACCATTCATCACTATGTATGTACACATGTCAACACAGTTACAAGATCCCTTTAACACTTATGGACAGTAGATTGGAGTAAGATGGTGCCCCTCCTCCCCCAGCCCCCCCCCCCCCCCCCCCCACACCCTCCTCCTCCCTCGTATGACGTCTTGAGAATGAAAGGCCATAAGTGTGGACATGATCATACATTTTAACCCTTAGGATTCAAGAGGTTTATAGGTCTATATGACATTTGTTTGGATTAAGATGGTATTCATAGCCATATCCCCCTCCCCTATATGCACTCGGCCATGTCTGTTGTAATACTAGCAGCTTGATGATGAAAAGCTGGAGGTCTGGACATAATCATTGCACTATAACTCTTAGGGTTCCAGATAATTTAGGATTAAAATTCCATACCCCTCCCCCTTCAAATGCATTTGACCATATCTGTTGTAATAAACAGGCACGAGGATGTAAAACCAAAAATATGCAAGCTAGTGATCATCAATATTAACCCATAGGGTTCCAGAGATGTATAGGTACATACCAATATTGTTTGGGTTAAGACGGTACTCCAAACCCCCCAGCTCCCCAATATGCACTATGTATAATAAACAGGACATGGCGGTTCAAAGCCCAAAATATGTAAGCTAGTGATCATAAATTTTAACCCAAAGGGTTCCAGATACCTCCTAGTCCATATGCAATATTTCTTGGTGCAAGGATATTTCTTCCAAGTGCACTTGACCATGTCTGTTCTTATAAACAATGCATGAAGACATCATTGGTTGAGAAAGAGGTTACTAAGTCACCTTTTCTTTTCAAATGGAGAAAATTATGTTGAAAGTTTGATAGCCATGCATGCATGTAGAAACCCAGTTAAGATATTTATTATCCAGCGGCATTTGACCATGTCTGTTCTAGATGAGGATGTAATAAGTCAAAAATGTGGAAGTGATCATTTATCTTAACTCTTCGCATGCTAGTCGCTAGACATATTCTGCAGCTCCATAGATGTTGCATAAGCTTATTGTGTGTTAAAGATATTCTTTAATTTCCCACTTGACTGTGTCTGTTGCATACTGTTAGCATGGAGATGAGATGAGATGAGGAGGTAAAGTAACAAATGTGAAAGTGATCATTATCTTAAAGGGATAGTTGAGTTTTGGTAGAGAGGGCGCTACACAGAATAATTTTTTTGTGAGATAATGAAAAACCGAGTGTCAAAATTGAAAGAGCATACAATTTTAATGACAGGATAAACTTTATTTGATCAAAATCGGGTCAGAAGTGGCTGAAATATCCATAAACATAACCATTTGTAATAATTGTGGGGCCCCACAATTTTTTGATAATTTTGAACCAGCCGTTAACAAAATTTGAAAAATGCTTCCTCTTTTCAAAAATGTACAAAAGAGGTTTGTAAATACTGTTGATTATCTCTCTATCTAATCACTATTTCAACAAAACATCACATGCACAATATCTTATTTAAAATGGTTGAAACCAATGACTTTTTAGAGAGCGTCATCTTGAGTTTTAACGGCTCTTTTTGAATGATAACAGGCTTTTTATACTTATTCGTTTGTAATTTTGTATTCCTTTTGAGCATGGTGGAGTTATAACTATTAGTTTGTAATGTAATGGTGTAGGTTTTGGTTACTAAAATTCAGTTTGACCAAATCTGTACTCTCTTTACCAAAACTCAACTATCCCTTTAACTCTTCGCATGCTAGAGATTTTGCAGTTCCATAGATGTTGCACATATTGTGTATCATGTGTGATAATAAATATTCTTTAATTTCCCAAAGCACTTGACCATGTCTGTTCCATAATTGACATGGCATGATGATGTATATTAGAAAGATCAAGTATGGAAGAGATCATGCACGACATGTACTTGACTAGCAAATATATTTAAGTACCACAGTCAGTGTCTAGTGCAAATATGCCCCATGTTAGTATTTAAAGGGATCGTACAGTTATTGTACACTTAGTTTTTTGTAACCTCACAAAAAAAATCATTTCTTGAAGCCCCTCAAACCAAAACTTAACTACCCCTTTAAGACCTTAAATAGTTTAAGAATCACAAGGATGTGACAGGAATAGTAGTACAGTGGGTACATGATGCAGAGGGGTTCACCAACTCCTCCCCACAGGAAACTTTGATTCCTTATTGCCCCCTCATTGCTCCCTCTACCCCAAGGACAAATATTGAGCTCTGT
The DNA here is from genome assembly GCA_037951105.1 of Echinarachnius parma. Classification (NCBI taxonomy): domain Eukaryota; kingdom Metazoa; phylum Echinodermata; class Echinoidea; order Clypeasteroida; family Echinarachniidae; genus Echinarachnius; species Echinarachnius parma. The sequence continues at coordinate 29,880 of JBAMJV010010928.1, read as the reverse complement.
CCATTTCAAAATTTACAAAGGCATTTAATGAAGAAAAAAAAGGAACTCATAACACATAGTATTATTCATCTGTATTATTCCTACAATCAAAAGATAATTAGCATTCAAGTATATGTAATTTTTAATAAAGATGCAGGACATAAACAATGAATTAAAAAGCCCAGGACCATAATATTGTGCAAACACATTTTTATTTAGCGCAGAACACCATCCCCACCCCCCCCCCCCGCCCCACTTGAGAATTATTCCCCCACCCCCACCCATAGCAATACAATACAACCCCCTCCCCTATCCCCATCTAGCTTCCCTGGTTGCCACCACTGTAATATTGAAAGGGAAATTCCTTGTACTGAGTTTGTTTGAGTCATTAGGTAGGAGGTATGGTGTGGTGAGGGTGAAGAGACTACCCAGGAATGATCAGATCAAACAAAGCGTGACATGAAGGAATCCCCGGTGATCACTCTTCCACTCCCATCACTCTTGCCTCTCATCACCCTCGTCTCTTGTCGCTCTTCCTGTGCTAAGCAAACAAGATCTCAACACAAACTGAGAGTGAAGTTTAACATGTCAGTTTGAGATGATGTCAGACATTCGTTTTGCTATCTTATGCACCTAAAAGTAATATAATCTGGGCTAACTTTGGACAGCAAGGGGGAGAAATACTTTATATTGAGGTTCACATAACTCTTGTCACTCTTTCTGTGCTGAGCAAACAAGATCTGAACACAGACTGAGAGTGAAGTTTAAAATGTCAGGTTGAGATGTCAGACATGTTGTGTTAATCCTAAAATGACAAAGCAATATTAGCTGGGGTAACTTTAGACGGCCAAGGAGAAAATGCTTCATATTGAGGCTTACAAACTCCTAACACTCTCTCTGTGCTTATCAAATAACAAAATCTGAACACACAAACTGTAAGTGAAATTTAAAATGTCAGTTTGAGTTGTCAGACATTTGTTGCTAATCCTTCAGACCTAACATGACAAAGCAATATTGACTGAGGTAACTTTGGAAGTTTGGATATATCCATGGAAAGAAATACCTCATATTGAGGTTCATGCAACTCTTTCTTTGATATGCAAAAAACAAAATCTTTTAAACACAAACTGAAAGTGAAATTTAAAATGTCAGTTTGATATGATGTCAGATATTTGTGTCCTTTTTGATGTCTTGCATCAGAAATGAAAATCTGTAAATCTGCACCTGACATCAAGATTAACTTATAAATACTCTTGTTGACCACTTGTTGTGCACTAGGCAAATAACACAATTTTAACACAAACTGGCAACTCAATAGAAAAGGAAGATCTTCCTGATCAAAATGCAAATGCTGAGTTTGATAGTTTGAGATGTCAGTCATTACTTCTTTTTTCACTTCTAGTCTTTTGGGGTCTTGAAGTCTTTTCACAAACAATCAGATTGATTTTTGCTTATGAACAATTTGTTTGTATCACTATTTTCATATGAAAAAAGTCTATACAAACAAATGTCCATGCAAGATATCATCATCTATTAGTAACATTACAAGGCTCTCCCTTAAGCTTTTCTTTCAGGTGGCCAAAATTACACATCCGTTATTCTCCCACCATGGTGTAGATGAGTAGATCCTAATTTGTTGGTGGCCAATACAGAGTTTCGAGCCCATTTCTAGTGGCCAAATGAAATTTCAGGTAGCCTTTGGCACCCAGGCCAGTGTTAAGGATGGCCATGCATTACAATCCTTTTATAACAATCTTACCTTCTTTTTATTTCATTTCAGACCCTGGACATGAGATGCACAAAATACAAGAAAGAGACTATCAGCTAGAGCGTTATTTGTTCTGAATGAGAACTGATGCCAAATCATGAACAACATAAATGAGATTGTGTTTGCAGTTGGACCAGAAGATGAATATTTTGAACATTTACAGTCAAAGCCAGCTCATTCATAGCAGTTACAAACAAGTCCTGGAACAATGGTACTAATAGTCAACTTTAAGTCTTGACTAATGTTCCTTCTACCTATTAAAAAAAGAAGAAGAAAATGGCTTATCAATACGAGTTCTCGGAGCTCAGCAACTTCACCACAATCATGACCACAGAACTGATGAGTGAATATGAAACCAATGGGACCTTTGAACCTGATTATGATCTAAACGGGACCTTTGAGACTCTAGGTGATGGCTACGACTTTCCCAAACCTCATGTGATGTACTCCATCATCGACCTGACATTAATGTCCCTCTTCCTAATCTTTGGGATAGCAGGCAACATCATGGTCATCCTTGTCTACGCCAAGAACTGGAAGTTAAAACAGTCGACGGCCAACCACTTCTTGTGCAACCTGGCCGTCACCGACTTCATCGTATGCGTCATCGTTATCCCGATGCACATCTCCTACGAGGTCATCGCCATGCATCGCAGACTCACCGACGCCGAGTGCCAAGCCATCATGGTCATCTGGCATCAGACTCTCATCTGCTCCTCATGGATCCTTGTCGGGATATCCATCGACCGCTTCTACTCCCTCTGCCGACCGTTCGACATGCGCCTCCACTCCCGTATGGTGCGCAAGATCATCATCAGTATCTGGATCCTATCCGTTTTCGTCGCAGTTCCTTCCGTGTTTTACTACGGCCAACCGGGCTGTCGCTTCACCGCACCCGTTGGATCATTAAAGCGGATCTTCCTGGCAATCACCCAAGCCACGATCACTCTCATACTTCCGCTCGCCATCATCGGCTTGAACTACCTCCGCATCTTCATCGTGCTCTCGAAGCGTAACCGCCGCGGACAGTGCCACCTGGGCCGCAGCAGGCTGATGAGCCAGACCAGGTACATCGTTGCCAAGAGACTGCTGCTGGTCATAGGGGTGTTCATCATCTGCTGGTTGCCCAGGACCATCCTGCAGATCTATCACAGCTTTGTCCCTCAGGAGACGAAGCCGTCCAAGGTCCTAGCCGTCTACATCTGTGGCTACATCCTCCCCTACCTCAACTCTGTCCTCAACCCTCTACTCTACTCCATGATCAACCCCACATTTAGGCACGAGTGCTGGGAAGTCATTAGTTGCCAAAAAAGGAAACGGACAAAGCTCAAGACCAATGATTGCAAAAATGGTAGCTTCAAAAGGAGAAGTCGGCGGTTTTCGAGTTTCAATGGCACTTGGCTATAATAGAAAACTGACATTTCCTAAGACTGATTTATCAGTGAGAAATACATGCTTTTAGATATCTAAATATATTGGAACAAAAAAATACCTATCAAGGATTAAAAATTGAAATTTATCTTTGACTATGACAAAATAACCAACATTTTGTCTTGATTGTTGTATCATCCCTCTCCAGGACACAATATTTTTTTTCTTCAAGGACTACAAACTTTTTGTCAGATATCAGACTTTAGTGAAAACTCTGCATGATACATTTCTCTAAATGAACCGCTACTCACCATGTATTATGGCAAAAGAAAAGAAGAGAGGATTCGATCCCATGATACCAAGTGTTGAAGTCCACAGCGTGACCAATATGCCACATAAACCGCTAATGGTCAGTATGGTCTCATTTAATTATATCCCTCAAACTCACCCAAACCTTAATCCTAGTTATGAATATTCATGAGTAGCCCACATTGCTGCCTGTGAATTATTCATTAGGACAAAAAGTTTGTAGGAAAAAAATTTCGCCTCCAGGACAGCATTTACGCTTTTGGTTCAAGGTTACAACCACTTTGAGTCACGTATCTAAATATGTGTGAGTTTCGTGACAAAATAAATTGGTCTTTACCTAAAAAATTTTACAAATCAAAGTTTATTCCATTTTGAAAGTTGCAGTCTGATTTGTGTGGGTGAGTATCATGAGAGCGGCCCAAACAGATCATTTTAACCAAATGTTAAGAGAAGACAAACATTATTTGTTTTTCATATCAGAGCAGGGCCCCATTGCAGAAAGAGATACAATGGATTGCAAGTTACAATTAATTGTAAGTCAGATCATGTGTTCTTAATGCGCAAATCTGATTGGTTGAAACGCGCACATTTTCTGACTTACAATCAATTGTAACTTATAATCTATTGCATCTCTTTCTGCAACGGGGCCTAGTTGTCCCCTGCAAACAAAATGTTAACAAAAGGCTCCATGACTGAAGATGGTCTTCTCTTATTATAAATGAGTGTTCATGGATTTCTAAGCTTTGGAATTTGTAGCGTTTGACAATCAGGTTTAACTCAACCTGTTCACTTCCAGATTCTGAAATCCTCATAGACTTTGTACATATCCGGCAATGCAGGAATTAATTTAAATTATATATTAGGGGGTTACTTTTTCAATTTGATGGCTATCACAAAATATTTAACATAATACCCTAAATATGTTAATTTTTTAGGGGCAACCTACTGAATTTAGGGGGCTATTTTGAAAATTAGTGGGCAAAATTGCCCTCAGCCCCCATACATTTCCTACCCTGCATAGCCCACCTGGTTCCCATAAGGAACGGGTGAACCGGGTGGGCTATGTACAAAGTCTATGGGGATTTTAGAATCTTGAAGGGAAGTGGTTAAAATGTACATGACAGCATAAATATGGTTCAAATAAATAAACTATACTCCCTCAAACAGGCAAACAAAATAGAAAATGACCACACAGTATTTGTAAACATGAATTCTATAAATGTTTGAACAATGCTTTAATCTTTAATATGACAAATATTATCTGAATCTGTTCTCAAACTAAAACTAAAACAAAAGTAACAAAGGCATTTTCTTTAAGTTCTTCTATTTTTGTATCAATCTTTATTTTTGAAAAACTGCACAACAGATACAATGCAGTCATATAGCACACACTATCTTTGGCTGATGCACTAAAAAAACAATTTACTACAAAATAAATAACAGTTATCACAAGCATATTTCTTCCAAACCAAGTCTTGAGTTTCTTTTACATCAAGTGTTCAAAATGAAAATATGAACATGAAATGCTTGTACTAGTCATATGGCACACATTCTTTGGCACAATATAAGAGCTGTTTTGTTTTTTTACAAGCTAAAACAGTAAATATGGCATTTTGGACCTGCATTAAATGCTCTTTTGGTCAGCTGGCCTATTTTCACTCCTATGAACAAACATGACACTATCTTTGGCACAATATAAGAGCTGCACTTTTTAAAACTTTTTACAAGCTAAAACAGTAAATAAGGCTTTTGGGACCCGATTTAACTGCTCTTTTTACATCAATATCTACAAATTGAACAAGAAACACAGTCATATGGCAAACATTACAGTACTTTTGGCAGATTACAAGTACATGTACTACTGAAATTAAGGTGGGTTTTACTTTTTTACATGTGTTCTTTTTTAAAAGTTTTTTAGAATAAAATCTCATGCGAGATTGTGATGTTGGGAGCCACGGTAGAGCATAAAAGCCGAGTGTCTACATTCGATATTATCATTTGACAAAGTATTGCAGTAGCATACGAAACGTCGTGATCGTTTAGATTCCTAGTTTTACATTGCGAGACAAGCGAATATCATTAGCGATATTATTTCCGATACTATATCCGCAATGGATTATATATTTACTATTATTAATTGAACATACGGGCACCCTGCCCTGAAATTGATACGTAGATATGAGCGTTGTAGCGAGAAGGTGGCTAGGGGGGTTCTGCCGTGGGTTTGGCATCAACCGTTGTGGGCCGGTTGTTCGGGGTAGTGTCGTGGCGACGTATCGTACGCTGTTTCGTTAGGCGGGCCGATCCAGTGTTTCGTTGATTGGTTGTTTGCCCGTGTGCACCGGCCAATCAGCGGGTTCCGTTGTTGACCTATCAGGAACGCAATCGCTCATGCGAGATTGTGATGTTGGGAGCCACGGTAGAGCATAAAAGCCGAGTGTCTACATTCGATATTATCATTTGACAAAGTATTGCAGTAGCATACGAAACGTCGTGATCGTTTAGATTCCTAGTTTTACATTGCGAGACAAGCGAATATCATTAGCGATATTATTTCCGATACTATATCCGCAATGGATTATATATTTACTATTATTGATTGAACATACGGGCACCCTGCCCTGAAATTGATACGTAGATATGAGCGTTGTAGCGAGAAGGTGGCTAGGGGGGTTCTGCCGTGGGTTTGGCATCAACCGTTGTGGGCCGGTTGTTCGGGGTAGTGTCGTGGCGACGTATCGTACGCTGTTTCGTTAGGCGGGCCGATCCAGTGTTTCGTTGATTGGTTGTTTGCCCGTGTGCACCGGCCAATCAGCGGGTTCCGTTGTTGACCTATCAGGAACGCAATCGCTCATGCGAGATTGTGATGTTGGGAGCCACGGTAGAGCATAAAAGCCGAGTGTCTACATTCGATATTATCATTTGACAAAGTATTGCAGTAGCATACGAAACGTCGTGATCGTTTAGATTCCTAGTTTTACATTGCGAGACAAGCGAATATCATTAGCGATATTATTTCCGATACTATATCCGCAATGGATTATATATTTACTATTATTGATTGAACATACGGGCAGCCTGCCCTGAAATTGATACGTAGATATGAGCGTTGTAGCGAGAAGGTGGCTAGGGGGGTTCTGCCGTGGGTTTGGCATCAACCGTTGTGGGCCGGTTGTTCGGGGTAGTGTCGTGGCGACGTATCGTACGCTGTTTCGTTAGGCGGGCCGATCCAGTGTTTCGTTGATTGGTTGTTTGCCCGTGTGCACCGGCCAATCAGCGGGTTCCGTTGTTGACCTATCAGGAACGCAATCGCTCATGCGAGATTGTGATGTTGGGAGCCACGGTAGAGCATAAAAGCCGAGTGTCTACATTCGATATTATCATTTGACAAAGTATTGCAGTAGCATACGAAACGTCGTGATCGTTTAGATTCCTAGTTTTACATTGCGAGACAAGCGAATATCATTAGCGATATTATTTCCGAAACATTTTTTGTCTACAACACAAAATCAATAACAAAGAAAACAAAACAATTTATAACAAACATCATCTCTTATGTTATATTGAGATAACAAAAATAAACTAATAGAACACTAGGATAAGGAATTTTAATAGTTGACAACATAAACCCTAACTAGATGGATCTTCGACTGCGCGCAGTCGAAAATGATGCCTCCGCCATTACGCGATTTATTTATATCAAGCCCAAATCAACATGTACACTGAATTAATTCTGTTAACTCAGTTTTGATGGTACTCTGTCTTTTAGATCTTGACGTATCACAATTATGAGCTATTAGTGACCTTGACCTTTGACCTCATGACCCCCAAAATCTAATCAGTTCATTGGCTCTCCAAGATACATACATGTACCAAGTTTGGTCAGAATCTGTCAATCCGTTCTTGAGATAATGCGATCACAAGCTATTTTCGCATATATAATGAGCTCTGTGACCTTTGACCTTTGACCTCATGACCCCAAAATCTAATCAGATCATCGTCCCCCCAAGATGCATACATGTACCAAGTTTGGTCAGAATCCGTCAATCCGTTCTTGAGATAACGCGATCACAAGCTATTTTTGCATATATAATGAGCTCTCTGACCTTTGACCTTTGACCTCATGACCCCAAAATCTAATCAGATCATCGTCCCCCCAAGATACATACATGTACCAAGTTTGGTCAGAATCCGTCAATTCGTTCTTGAGATAACGCGATCATGAGAACGGGATGTACGGACGGACGGACAACCCGAAAACATAATGCCTCCGGCAACTTCGTTACGGAGGCATAAAAAGGAGTCTAAGTTTCCCCAAAATGCTCCCAAACATTAAACAAATACTTAATTTCAAGGGCAAGGATTTTGTTTAAATAAGACAATAGCACCGGTAATGAACATGATTAAAAAAATACATTTTAATTTGTTGATTTCCTTGAAAAAGGATTAGCGAATGAATGTACATGTACATGTGGGTTCATTTTCTGCACAAAGGACATTTCTATGAATATCATACAGTTAAAAATGATAATGTAGAACATTAGGATTTATAACAATTTGACAATATCTGTTTATAACCTGTTCCCTTCGAGTTTCTGAAATCCCCATAGACTTTGAACACAACCCACCCGGTTCCCGTAGTTAAGGGGTTAAAAAATGCTTCATTACATAATTCAAATACAGTCTTGTAATTTTAAAACTGAACTTATCTCATTGTCAAGTTTACTTGGTCCATCAAAATGTAGCTCCTTTCTATTCCTTCTATTTTGTTTTGCTGCTTGTCAGTTGGGAGGACAAAAGACTTTCTTTCAATCAGCTGAAATTGGATAACCATGCCTGGGATTGCTGAAAGGTACTAAGTATCATTCTTTCAACTTATTTTGGCACAGTGAACAAATACACGGGGGCTCAATGCGATTTAGCCCCCGAATGCCAAAAAGGGCAACCAAAAATGATACAGGAGCCCTGGAAAACTTGCATAGAGTTCAATGCAAAACAAACTTTGGAGTGCTGTTTTAAGCCTGTAAGCTTGAACAGTAGCCCCACAAATTAAATTTTTATTTTTGTCTTTGTTTTGACAGATTTCCCTCATTTCACAATCAATGACAAGTTTGAGACAATCTACTGAACCAGAAATAAATACAAACATTTTTAATAGATCTTAGTTTAAACAAGTAGATCAAATTGTCTTTTACAATGATCATGATTACTAGAATAATCGTTGACGAGTTGAACGCTTGGATCAGTATCCCATACATACCCCTACCTTGAATGTACTACACCTGCTTTTGAGAGCAATACAGTCAAACCTGTGTATAGCGAACACCCACGAGAATCAAGAAAAGTAGCCACTGTAGACAGGCGTCCTCTATAGACAGGTTCCATAACACAGATTTTCTCTGGAAGAGAACACTTTTGGTGTCCACTGTAGGCAGGTTGGCTGCTTCAGGCAGGTTGGCTGCTTCAGGCAGGTAGCCGCTAAGACAGGTTTGACTGTATTTTGAGAGCAAAGTTCAAGATTGCTCTTTAATAGACAGGATAAACTTCCATAACATCATACAAGAACTGGGCAAACATCTTGCCAGCAACCAACTTCCTCTTTTTGTCCTTCCGCCAAATGTGCTCAATGAGGTAGGAGGAGAACATGTTGCAACTTCCCTCTTCATCGACCCCTTCATCAACCCCTTCATCGCCCTCCTCATCGACCCTCTCAGCGCTCTCCTCATCAACCCTCTCAGCGCCCTCCTCATCAACCCTCTCAGCGCCCTCCTCATCAACCCCTTCATTGCACTCCTCATCGACCTCCTCATCGACCCTCTCAGCGCTCTCCTCATCCACCCCTTCATCGCCCTCCTCATCCACCCTCTCAGCGCCCTCCTGATCAACTCCTTCATCGCCCTCCTCATTGACCCTCTCAGCGCTCTCCTCATCAACCACTTCATCGACATCATTGACCCCTTCATCACCATAACCGTCGACCCAGTCATTGCCCTCCTCATCGACCCCTTCATCACCCTCCTCATCAACCCCATCATCACCATCGCTGTCAACATCATCATCACCATTGTTGTAGAGATCTTCGTCTCGATACCTGTGCTTTAACTTTGTCCAGTAACTCGTGATACTATTGATATGGGCTCCGGTAATGGGGTCCACAGAGTTCTTAGAACGGTCCACCGTGTAGTGGACATACCCCATGTGTGGCAACGACGCATACGCATCGGATGTGTCGGTGAAGATGGTGGTCCCCGGTCGTACGTGCTCACGGATAATTGGTAGCAAGGTGGCTTCATCGGGCGACTGAATCTCCACGCCAAAGGCCTTCTTCGTCTGACGGTCGAGACCTCCCAGGATCATACGAGTCTTGGGATCGTACGGAACACCTCTTAGTTCCTTCTTCTTGAACACTGCCACGTTGATCTCGACCTGAGAGCCTATCCCACCCAACACCCGAGGATGCAAGGTGTAATAACGGGTGAGGACATCGGTAATGAAGAGCAGCCAACTCTTTACTACGCCATGTTCCAGTCTAGCTTGACGCTGAAGATAGTTCAAATTCGGAGCACATTCTGACCACAGGTACAGTAACACTACAATCTTCTTGAGGCTGTCTTGGCTTCCTTCAAACAGAGAATAGGCCCTGATGCTGTGCGTTTGAAGACACTCGCTATTGCTGCATCTCCACACCTCCTGATCTCCTGCATCGGCCGAGGACTTCTCCAGGACACAGTTGTAATTGCAGTCGTCACACTGCAGACTCGTATGCAACAGACCGTGCTCTCTCAGCCAGCTAAAACAAGACATTAAAGGGATAGTTGAGTTTTGGTATAGAGGGCGCTTCAAGAAATTTTTTTTTTGTGAGGCAATGAAAATCTGAGTGTCAAATTTGAAAGAGCATACCATTTTAATGACAGAATAAAATTGATTTATTCAAAATCGGTTCAGAAACAGCGGAAATATCAATATACATCCAATCGGAATAATAATAATAATAATAATAGACATTTATATAGCGCAAATTGCAAAATAGCCTCTAAGCGCTGAACAATATAATAAACGTTTGATGATTTAAGAAAAGAAAACAAAATGCTTATGATGGAGGTACCAAAGTTCGCGCAGTTAACTTTTAACACATCATTTCGACAAGAAATATACTGATTTGTATAATGATTCTAATACCAGTTTATTCAGAATATTCGGTCGTATAATAAACATGTTTTGGTTTTAAGATCACTCAATTTAAATTACTTATTTCGGCCTGTTTTTGAAACCCTTCCATTTTTATTGAAAAAAAAAAGGGGTACCAAAGTTCGCGCAGCAGTTTTCCCATTCATTTGTACGCGCATTTAAAAGCCCACTGTAGCTGTTTTCTGTCATTTTTTAGGCATTTTCATGCGTGTGCATAATCACTAGTTAACTGCGCGCAGTTTTGTACCGCGCAAACTTTGGTACCCCTACCATACACTACCTACCATACCTACCATACACAAAAATTGACATAAGAGGTTTTAAATAAATTGTTGATGATCTCTCTATTTAATCATTATTTTTGAGTGAATGCGTAGTGTACACTGGTTTCATAAAACAAGCAACGAAATTAGCACTTACCTTATACAAGTCGGTTCATCAACAGCAACAGGAACTTTTGTGAAGATGTCCATTAAGGAGAGGAAGGAAATCTTGTTAATGATACTTGGAGCAGCAGAGTCTGGTAGATAGGGGAAAGACGAGTCCGCTGTATTAACCCGTTCAGAACTATGTGGTTTATATTACATTTTTAAAAAAAGACCACAGGGACAAATCAGCTATCACAGGAGCTTTCTAGCTCAGTCGGTGCGAGCATGGGTCTAGCAATCTGGAGGTCTCGGGGTTGAATCCTGCGGAAGCCCCCATTTTCTTTGCTCATGTTTTATTTATATTATATGTGACCCGCTATATAGCAAAACCCGGCACTTGTCTGTAATTCGTGTTTTGAAGAAATGGGCATTTTAAGTTCACACAATGTGTGTGAAAGCCCTATGATTGTAAAATTGAAACAATCATATCTTCACCACTTATTGACCAATTAGTTATATAGAACAAAGCATCCAATGAAAGCTCGTGATGAGGCCTTTCTAATGGTGTGAAAATCTGCATTTTGATTTTTACCGACAAGTGCAGGGTTTTGCTATAACTGGTCATATATAATTCTGGTCACTTTCCCTATGTTTAAAAAAAAATGACCACAGCAAGAATATTTTTGGTACATGTCTTGAACGGGTTAAAGCTTGGGAATGTGTCCAACTTTCGACTCTTTTCACAACATGCAAAACATTTTGATATTGCTTATGTTAAATCCAAAATAACACTGCACTTTGAACAGAGATGAGAATTGCCTCACATGATATTGAATGTTGGGATGCGATAGACAAATTTCACTGTCATATGCCGCTCCATGATCAAAGAGGATCTCGTAGCTCATAAATTTCTCAGCAACCTTTCATAAACATACAAAGAATCCCAAGGGAAATTTGATGCCCTAATGGCCCAACCCCCTCCCTCTGTCAATATCATATCATCATTCGCAGATATGTAGCTAGAAGGCAACACAAGGGGAAAAGCCTTCTCATCCCCCCCCCCCCCCCCCCCCCCCCCCCATCCCGCTAACGTCAGAACCTTTCATTTACCAGCTCCTTTATCAAAGAGGATCTTCTGGTACATAATTATCCCAGTGACCTTTCATTAAAATGTATACAAACAACCTCTATATGGGATTTGGTCATGAATTACTTTCCAATTCATATAATACCCCCAGGAGGAGGTTCCCCCCCCCCCCCCACACCTCCTCCCCCTTCCCAACCTCCACACACATAAAACAATGATAATCACAATTTAATTTTCAGCCTTAGATCATGCTTCCCTCATGGTACTCCTGCCTCCCTCCTCCCATGCCAATGCATTCCTGCCATTGTTTCATCCTGAAAAGTTTTGTGCATGCAGCAATGGAGACAACTTACACCACTGGATAATTTGATTTTGTAAAATTTCCATCCGTCGGGCATCTGTTTACGCTATTCAGTGATATGTAACAACACTCCATGCCACTCATTTTGGCAGTCTTGAGAGAGGCTATCTAATGTAGCAGTCACACCACCAAACCGAATCCAAATCGAAAACCAGACCGAACTTCCACTTTATCGGGCACCGAGAAGAACCCGAACTGGGGTTAGCAGTCACAACAAAAGAGACCGACAATTCCGATACCACTCCCGACACCAAACCGCTATCACCGCGATCGCCCCCGAATTATTCGGTCTCGTGTTGGTTTGGCGGTGTGACTACTACATTTATAAGTAAACATTGACGAACTATCAAAGGTCGAAGATATCGCGATACTTAAATAAAGAAATAAACATCAACATTGTCCAATGTCACTTTGATTTATTAAGCTTTGGATTAAGTGACCCAGATCACTTGCCCGCACTAGCTGGTGTTCCAGGTGTTTCATGTCAAGGCTTTTCCCCAAGGAACTCCGAACACAGAGAAGTGAAATGAAATGGGCCGTCCAAAACACTATAAATCTCACATCTGCTCGGATACTGGCACTCTGAATGAGGGAATAGTAGAATCCGGATTCCATTATGGAACAAGACACTTCAATACTCAATAGGCTCTAAGAGTGACTTTCATCTAGTGTTCTCTTTTGATTACTTCTTCCCTGTTTCTAGTATCACAGGCTTCGTTGCGGAGGCATACAAACCCAGTTTTATGGAGCACCACAATTTAGCTCATTACATCCTAAAACTAACACCAACAAAACCTACAAACGCAACTGCTTGAGATGCTTATCATCTTACACTAAATAAGGAAGAAAATTGTAAAGGTGTGACTTAAACAGATGATTTTTGTCAAGATTAAAAAGTAATATTTGCTTCTTATTTTTCTCCATTCCTCCTTCTCCCTCTCCCGCTCTCTATCTTCCTGTGTCCCTTTCCCTCCCACTCTCTCAATGTATTTCTTATTTGTCTCTACATCATGATTATTATTACTATTATTATTTCATTATTTACATTTATTATATTTTACTTGTACTTCTCCATTTTACAAGAGTCCTATCTCGCATCCTTGGCAACTTGGTCGTAGCAACCACTACTTAAGATTAAGATTTGAATTAGAATTCTAGATTAATCTTCAGGAGACACAAACAAATAAACTCTCTCATCCTCTCCTATCCTGTTCCCTTTATCTCCCACTTTCTTACCACCCCCCCCCCCCCCCCTCCATCAACCTCTACCTCTCCCCTCCATCACTAAAGGAATACAGACAGTACTTGGTATAAATATAAATTGTCCTAATATGCAGACCACGTACTGACATACTTGTTTCAAAAGGGCTGGACTTGCCAACAAACAATAAATACTGCTAATGCAGTCCACACAACCAATGGCACACTTTACACAAGATGAAATGGAATACTGAAACGATAAAATTTGCAGTCCGCACAACAGCACACTTGACACAAGAAGAAATTGAACATTAAAAAGATATAAAGTAATGTCAATGTAGTCCACACAATGACAATGTCATACTTCACACAGAAAGAAATGAAATACTTGTAAACAAGTTAAATAACTGCTTTAAAATGCTGAAAGGCTTGTATGCACTCACAATGTCAGATCGAAATAGATAACTGTGAAATATTTACACAAAATAATGGGATATTATACATCAAGCAAATATATAAATATTAACTGCTGATACACTCGCATACAATCAGTCACACACATTCAAGCATAATGATAATACATAATATTAACGGTTATTTATATAGTTTTATATTCCACATACTAAGAATCTTGCTCTATGATTGGTCAAAAGTTAATCACGTGATGAAATATAGTTTCGCCCATTCGTTACACTCTGTAGATATCTTGGTGAAAGTGCGTTGCACTCACTAGATAAAAAGTACTATCTACACTCCGCGGTTGCATTGAATTGAATACCAATAAGTGGCGCGATAACTCTATGCACGCGAATTACAAATTTAATTGTATTCGTTGTGCATACGGTACGTAGTACACTGCATACGCTATGCACTGTACATATCATCAGAGGCGTCGATCTGTTCGGAAAACACAATGGGCCGTATGCATAAAAACAAGCAATTGCTTATAAGCAAATGCTTTAAGCACAAGCAAGAGCTTGTCAAGCAAAAGATCAAGTTCAAGCAATTGCTTAAATTCGTATGCACAAGCTTTTGCTTGTGCTTAAACCTTTTGCTTGCACTGCCTAAGCAATTGCTTACGTGTTGGACAAAGGATCGTTACGGTTGTGCGAACATCGCACTGCAGGGCAACAACCCTTCGTGCCCGACCTGGCAGCAGTATTTTTTATTACGCAAATAGGGGGAAACAGCACAGAGCATTAGGGGGGTTTCTGTGCAGATCGATTACCGTAAAAAGTCTAAAATAACATGAATTTGATTAAATATGAAATCACAACATAACTCTGGAATAGGGAGCTTGTAATCATCCTGAAACGGTACGAAAATTTGAATCTTAAACGCGAATGCCCTGAGTAAGCAAGAGCTCAAGCTGGTCTGGATGTGCTTGAAAAAACGCAAGCAATTGCTTATCAAGACAAGTAAAAGGTTCGTTTTCTGCATACGGTTTTAAGCAATTGCTTGTTTGGTAAGCAATTGCTTACGAGCAGTAAGCAATTGCTTGTGCTTGTAAGCAAAAGCTTTTGCTTGCAAGTAATTGCTTGTTTTTATGCATACCGATTCAAGCAAAAGGCTAGCACAAGCAATTGCTTGTTTTTATGCATACGGCCCAATGCATTGGCCGGGGCGAGCATTGTTTGTGAACAATTGCATTGTGTTCCGAACAGATCGACGCTCCTGTTGTACATACGTATCGTACATACACCGTTTGTATGCTGTTAATTGCTCGTTCTGTTGTTCGACGTAAGATTTGAGCTCTAACGAAGCTGAAATGGACATTTTTTTGCTTGAGAGTGAAAGTAAAAATACAAAGCGACAATTTAAGTTCAGCCTGAAAGTGTTCCAAGATTATTGCGAATGCTGGAAGCATACATTTTGACGAACTGTCTGACATGGACTTGAAAGCGCTAGACAAAGTGTTGGGGAGACTCTATTTTCGTGTTTGTTGACTTACATTTCGCGTTTTAACTTTTGGAATTTTCAAGGGCCGCTTACTTTTGAACTGTTATATATAATGGAATTGTCATGGAGTGACCCTGTTACCGAAATTGGAATAACATTGTTGGTAAGTAGATCAAACCTAGTAACAGTACTTATACTAGAGTTAGACTAGGCCTGCTTAGACTAGATCTAGAAGTTCAATGTCGAATATAAAGCAAATAATCACCTTTTGGTTTCAGGCGATGGCAAACTATCACTTCCTCGGCGATCTGAATGTATATCGCTATCTTTCCTCAGCTACGCTTCGGAAAGATAGCTACATCCAGCTCACATCGGAAGTGATAGTATCTCCCATCACCTTCACCAACGGTAATTATTTGCTTACTATCCACATGATGCGCCGCTAGCGTCAGAAAACGGAAAGTAGCCACCATTATTATTATTATTTATTTATTATTAGCATAACAAACTGCTTGTACTCTATGGGCAATGCACAATCTCACAGACATGGTTAGAAAAATGTGCTTGCCCCCAGCACACTAATTAAATAGAAAATAAACGAAAGAAACGTTTGGAGCCAGAGTTTGTTGTGACTAGTCCACAAAGATTTAAAAACACATCAGCTCTGCCATCACATCTCATCACATTCAGAACTCACAACACTCACAATGTCACCAGGAAATAGATAACTGAATTACACTCACAAGGTAAAGGAATTTTATTAATATCAAATGTTTGTATTAATATGAGAAATAAACTGCCAATATAAGTGCAATCAAACACACCCACACATCTTTGCATAACAATCTGTCTAATAACCAAGAGTAATTATTAATGAATGAACAGAAAATTAGTTGAAGAAGCATTTGGAGACGTAGTATTTTGGTGATTAGTTAAGAAAGAAAATATAGAACTGCTGAGAGGCACTTATCCACTATCAAAGGCATATATGTAATCAAATGAAAGTCAAGAGCTCTAAATGTAACTCAAGAGTTCTAAGCTCAGATCCATTTGACTTACAATAGCCCAGGGGTGTTTCACAAAGATCCTGAGTTGAACTTAACTCTAAGTTTGACTTAAAACTATGGAAAGCCTTTAGTGTTTTTTTGTTTTTTTGTTAAAAGTTTTTTGTTAAAAGTTAAAAGTTTCGTTAAAAGTTTCTTTAAAATGCATTAAATGGTGATTGCAATCATTGATATTTTTATAATCAAGATTTCATGTTCTTGACATAAAATTTAGGAAAGTCTAACATACTTGCATTTTTGCTGTTGAATATATCTTATTCCAAGGATACAAATAGTTTACCATAATTTCTAAGTCCAACTGAGAGTCAAGTTCAACTTGTTTGTGAAACACCCACAGAACTCAAACACACTCATGTAGCAGTCACACCGCCAAACCGAAACCAGACCGAACTTCCACTTTATCGGTAGGCATGTGAGTGGGGTAAGAAACAAAAAAGAGGAAAGTCGCGGCGTAATTGCACAAGTGTGCGGGAAGTGCACATTGCGAGCACAAAGTCGAGTATTAAATGCTCTCTGGTGCATTCTCGACCTTATTTTTCATAATTCTTGCAAAATTACTAGGTAAGATTTGGTCAGATTTACGTTTAAATGTTGTCTCTATACATTTAATACAGTAAAGTAAAAAAAATAAAAAATAAAAAATAAAAAAATATATATTATTTTGGTTTGAATATTTCAAAAACACGGAATTCCGCGGAAACGCGGAAGTCTCACATGCCTGATCGGGCACCGACAAGAGCTCAAACTGGGGTTAGCAGTCACAACAAAAGAGGCCGACAAGAGCTCAAACTGGGGTTAGCAGTCACAACAAAAGAGGCCGACAATTCCGATACCAAACCGCTAGAATCCCGAACATCCCCGAAACCTCCCTGAATTATTCAGTCTTGTGTCGGTTTGGCGGTATGACTGCTACATCACAATGAGTAAAGGAAATACGATAGAGATAATTGTGACATCTTACCCGATTCTTCGTCCACTACTGCTCCTCCTTTAAGCTGCAGCTTGGTGCTCTTCATGAAACCAGTTGAATACTTCTTTTCTGAGAAAAAAATAAGGCAAGGTCAGAATTTTATTTATCCAGGTTGGCCTCTTCGTTGCTCCTGATATTAGTGTTTGTTTAAAGGGCAATGCAACTCAAAAATATAGTTTATCCTACTTTATACATCGTGATATGCTTGTTTATTATACGTAACGTTATTCCGACTCAGATTTCTGCTTTGAAGAAATATGTGAAAACACAATCGGGTACACCACTATTCACGCGAACACTGGAGGCCGCCATTATTAGGTGTGTGCGGACTACGGTCAATGATATGCATTAATGCATTTCAATAACACCAATTCAAACCATTGTCTGAATTCTTGTAGATGCTTTGACGAGTCTGCAAATTAGTGAAGTTTTTTGTTCGGCCCTAAGCACATACGTCAGAGTTTGCAAAGCATGTCGGGTAATTACAAGAACATGGCCGCTCCCATCATCTTTTGTCACCGTGGGAATTAGTAAAATTTGTTCACATAAGGATTTCATGGAATCCAGTAGGCCAAAATTGCCAAGTTATGTATCAAATCAAATGTCTGTTCACCATCTAAACGATAATAATAGCCGAAAGCCATAGTTTCATTGTCCTTTAACTTGGCCAATGGATACACACCCACAATTAATTTAGCGCTTATTGTGCACTCTCTCCACTCCCTGGGGAACATTCAGCAGGTGCTACTTAACAGTGTCTTTATGCGATACACAATCTAATTATTGGGGGCACACCTTATGTTTTTCTTTGTTTATTACCAAATTGCCCCCTCATGTTCTTTTTTCTTCACATTCACTGGGGGGGGGGGGGGGGGGGAGTAACTGCCTCCACATGTGCCCCCCCCCCCCTCCTTAGACTTTAGACATTGACAATACAGAGAAAGAATGAGATGGTGAACATAGTGTGGCAAGATCGGTAGAGCGCGCGCTTTCTGATCTCGAGATCCCGAGTTCGAACCCTTCCAACTCCGTTTGTCCTTCAGCAAGACAATTAATCCACATTGCTGCTCTCTACCCAGGATTATAAATGGGTACTTGGTCGGGTGTTAATTAGCCTTCAGCGCCCGTTGGGTAGCTTGAGCTAGTATGCTCCCCTGGGAGTTGAGATGGTGCACAATATAATTGTGTGGGTTTGAACTGTACCTGATGACCAAGGGTAATAATGCGCCTCTGAATAGGGCACCTAGATACATGGCGCTCTATATTGCTATATATTAGTATTATTATAGACAAACAGTAGAGGGCAGCAATCATATATACGGTCTTACCATCCCGATCCCTCTGCTTCTGCCCGATGCTCTTGGTAGGTCCCTTGCTGACATCACTCATACTGACACCAGTTGCGTTGATCCGCCGGGATGGCTACAAATAATTGATAAAACAAAAAAACAGTAATTTTAAACGATTAAACGGATAATAGTAAATTGGTCATGCATCATTCTAAAATGTTGTATAAATAGAGTACGGTATGTCACAGCTATTCATTGCAATAGGTAATAGTTCTTAACAATGTCAGGTCAACCAGAAATCTCTGATATACGAAAGCAAATAATGAACCCAAGGCCCTGTTAAGTTCCGAAAATGTGGATGATCGATTGCATTGTTACAGTTGGCTTTTAATCCCCCAGATTGTTTTCGCAGTTCTGCCTCTTCTGGATAGAATCTATGAATAACGGGTCCTTTGTTAAAATTGAATAGAGGGTCCAGAAACAGTTCTAGACCCATGAAGAATTGTTCCCTTTTTGTAAAGAGTATCTATGCAACTCACATCAGATCCCCAGGTGCAGATGGTGTGCTGTGAGATCTTGAGAGCAGCTCCACCATCCTTCACCGCATCCAGGAAGTCTTCAGAGACGACGTGGACATCCATTCGCTTGGCGTCCTTTAACTTCTTGGCCATCTTCACTCTCTGTACCTCATCTGCAAGAAACAAGCAGAAAATACAAAGAGGGGTAAATTAATAAGAGTTCTTTTCTCTCCCAACTCACAGATGACATCTTTCAGCTCCTAGTTGCTTCTCTCATCACCCAGACAACAAATATAGCCATCATGCAATGCAGACTTTCATGAGGAGTTTCATAAAGACAACTGACTTACCCTCTTTGCTGATGACGCATGCAGTGATTGCGGTAACCTTGGAAACCACCTTTCCTCCCAGCTCCACGATGATTTCCTCCAGCAACTTGCTGGTTCTCGTCATCTTCCCAACCAGGACTATGCTGCAGTTGTGCAGAGGCTTGCCTGGCTGCTTGGCAACTTTCCTGCAAATTTGAGGAAAAAAACAATACAATTAATAATATTAACTATTGAATGCCATTCAATGTATAACATTTCCATTCAATCAATCTCTTGTTATTCTGTTCAATTACATGTATTTATATTGGTCAATGATATCTTCCCGACCAGGACTATGCTGCAGTTGTGCAATGGTTTTTCTGGCTTCTTGGCTACTTTTCTGCAGGGACAGAGAAATTTGAAAAGAAATAAAATTAAGAATATTAACTTGAATGCCATTCAAATGTATAACATTTCCATTCAATCAATCCCGTGCTATTCCATTCAATTATATCTTTCAAAACCATGACAATGCTGCAGTTGTGCAGTGGTTTTGGGGGCCTCTTGGCAACTTTCCTGCAGGGGCAGAGACATTTGAAGAAAAAAACAATACAATTAAGAATATTAAACTTGAATGACATTCAATGTATTACATTTCCATTCAATCAATCTCTTGTTATTCTGTTCAATTACATGTATTTCCATTGGTCAATATCGTCACAACCAGGACTATGCTGCAGTTGTGCAGTGGCTTATCAGGCTTCTAGGCAACTTTCCTGCAGGTGCAGAGTGCTTTGAAGAAAAAAACAATGAAATTAACAATGACAATGCTTATTTGTAGATCTTCATGAATGGAATCGATTTATTAGTAATTTATGAACAACTAATGATATTTTTGTTTTGTTTGTAATTGTATTCATTTGTGAAATCATCTTGAAATAAAGAAGACCTGAGGTGATTCCAAACAAATAACTGTTGAATGCCATCAATGTATTACATTTCCATTCAATTAATCTCTTGCTTTTCTATTCAATCATACCATCTTGACCATGACAATGCTGCAAAGCTCCTTTAGTCAATGCAGATAATAGATATTTCCTCTTGTTGAATAATTTGAACTATATGGAGATCTGTAGACCGTTGTCATTTTTGCCAAAATAAAGGGCAGAAATATCCTCACGGTCTTAATTAGTCTTAACAAGTCAGTTAAAACTCCTATGGAGTATTTAGGAGGATTAAACTACCTAGTACCAAGTACCAAGTTATTTTATTAACTCACAAACCGCATTGTAATTGTATAGTAGAAACATGGAGCAACACTTCAACCATTACCATCCCCTGTCTCATCCTGACTTTTTAATTTGTACATGCATTTTGCCTTTTTTAAATAATTCTAAATGAAAAGTACATTTATATTGTCATGATTTTGAATGTCTCATCCTGACTTTTTAAATTGTACATGCAATTTGCCCTTTTTAAATTCTAAATGAAAAGTACATTTATATTGTCATGATTGTGTATGTATTTTACATTGTATTTTATATGAGCAACTGAAATGAATGAATGAATGTATTTATTTTATGAATGCCTACCTTTTACCATCCCCTGTCTCATCCTGGCTGCCTGGTGAAGAGGCTGACTCTACTTCAGGGAACAGACGCTTGCCCTTGTTGTACGGCTTGAACTTGAACTTCTTCCTGCAAATCAAATCAAATTAAATCAAATCAAATTAATAATAATAATAGTCGAGGGGGAGGGGTGTTTCACAAAGATTCAAAGCTGAACTAAACTCTACGTTGGACCCAACAATTGGCTTTTGGAGTATGTTTCATTCCAAGGCAACAAATGAAATCAACTGAATAATAATAATAATAGTTGGGGGGAGGGGAGGGGGGGGGGGGGGGGGTAGTGCTCCACAAAGATTCAAAGTTGAACTAAACTCTAACTTGGACCTAACTATTTGCTTTTGAATATGTTTCACTCCAAGGCTACAAATGGCTTTCCATAATTGTAAGGTCCAACAATCAGTAGGGTTCAATTCAGAATCTTTGTGAAACACACTTTATTTTGCACCATCAATCTAGAAATTCTATAGAGTACTGAAGCAGTGATGCTACATTATCTTGTTATAACTAAGTAACGGTTCAAAACAACTTGTCACTTGAATAGGGCTTTGGGTAGTGAGTTGGAGCTGGACAATTGGCTTCTTAGCAACCGCTAAGTCAGAAATGTCTGGCTTGCCTGACATGGGTTAGAACCATAACCTATGGCAATGAACAGCTGTGAAGACACTTTGGTGATATACAAATTCTATAAATTACATTAAATATAAATTCCCCACAAACCTCCTTTTGGATCCTATCAATCAATATCTAGAATCAACCAGGACTTAGTCCTCTGAACATCTTAGGGCATTTGGGCAATTTGTCTACTTTGCTTGGAATTACAGTCAACCTGTCTTACCAGCCACCTGTCTATAGCCGCCAACCTATCTATAGTGGCCACTAGAAGTGTTCCCCTGCAGAGAAAAAGGGTGTTATGGAACCTGTCGATAGAGGTCACCTGTCTACACTGGCCAATTTTCATGTTTCCCTTGGGGGGTCATTATACACAGGTTTACTGATTGTCTCTTACTATTCCCCACCACCATCCCTTTGCACTTACAGGTAGTCAATCTCTTCCATGAGGTCATCTGGAATCACCCAGGACTTGCTCCTCTGGACGTCTTGGCTCTTGTACTGGCACTTGGTCCAGGAGGTCAGGTTCCCCGTGCACCGGAAAGCCAGACCTGTAGAGCGCATGACAAGCTGCCCATCATGGCACTCTGGGCACCTCTTGAGGGCGCCAAACAACATACCATCTGCAACGCTGTCAAGGAGCTATAAATCAGAACAGAGGAAACATGTAAAATTTCAGACTGAAAACAAATAAAAAGAAAATTGAAATAATGCATTTCATTGATTCACCATTAGAGCTAACAAATAGCAAAAATGCTCATCTAGGTTAGCCCTGAAAATGATAAATTAATTCATATTTTACACCAAAAAAAATAGATTTCCGGTGAATTATAGGATTCTATCAACTTATTTACACTATTTACATAAATTTAAATTGTAGATCACAACTTGAAATACTCACTCTGCTCTCCCCCGGTGGGAGGTCTTGATCATTTTCTTCCAATATTTCCTTCAGCCCTTTGTTCTTGACGCATCGGTGCAGCTGGTCACGGATCGCCCACAATGCATCATTCTGTGCCTAATAATAACAACAAGTAAATCACTAGTTTAGAGTGATGGGCAAAGACAACAGATGTATACATATTTGTCTTTGTTTCCGGCCAACAAGATTTTATATAACTTTATTCTACTTTCCTATAAACCGGGCCACAACAAGTTAATTTCTAGCATTGCTACTGACATATGAATGATTCCCTATCAGTTTGAAAGGGGGAGAGGGGAGGGGTGGAAAGAAACAAAGTAGAGAGAAAAGGGAAACACAACCTGACCAAAAAAAAAAAAAATGGTCTACATATTTGTGGTTTGGCAATCCTACATTTGAACAAGAATATAACAAATGATATAAAGTGTACTCTACTTGTTAGCCCTATTGTGTTACTGTACCAGCTTTCCTTATTTTGCAATGATTGTTATAAGTGCACATATTGTTATAATTTAGGGAAATCTTTTAATTGGCAGCTTATTGTCCCATTTTCAAATAAAATTTGGTGAAAATTGGCAACTTCAGGGCAAATTTCTCAACTTTTTCGATGACATTGTATGGAAGAATTAATTAAGTTGCCAATTTTTTGAGGGAAATAGTTATCAATTTTCTTTGATATAGCTCTTGTCCTTGTTTGGATATTAGGATAGATTGGATACCTTGAGGTCCATCTCCAGTTTGCTCATCCCTGGGGGGTGTTTCACAAAGATCCTAAGTCGAACCAAACTCTAAGTTGGACTTAAACATTATGGCGAGCCATGTGTAGCTGTGGAATCCAAAATATTACTATTTGAAACTTTCAACAAAATTTTACATCAATAACTTGAAGTCTCTTTGATAAAATAAAATATTTAAGGGGGCCAGTCTGGTAAAATCCAGTGAAATGCAGTGTCATAAAGAATTCTAAATAAATCATTACTTGATTAAGTAAACTCCTATAAACCATATATTTCTGGAAAGCTGAGACAATGGAGAATCTAAATCTTTTTGAAAAATTTATTTATCTCATTAATTATGCAAATTATATGCAAATTTATCAAGGATATGAATATTCATCAAATATTTTAGTGCTTGTTCTTTTTACTACTACTGTAATTGTGATTACAGTATCAAGGCACTTTAATGTGATTTTGATATTACAGGGTATGCACAACAATCCTATGACACCGTTTGTAAAATGTCCTTCATTTACATAAAATTTCAAAGAAAAAACAGAAATATGTATGATTTTTGTTAATAATTTTGCTTGTGAGGTATGTATGTGCAAAATCCATCATAGGATTGTTTGTTGTATGAAAACAAATGATACTGCCAATTTTGAAGTAATTCTGATGAATATTTTTCAAGTTATAGCATTTTTGGTCTAAAAAACCTTAATTTCGGTAAAACGGAAGTTAATGTAAAACCTATATTTTAACACAGATATAATTCATCACATTCGACTACATGATATATATATGTAATTCTGATTTTGGAAGGAGCACTTTTCGGTGTATTTTAGGGTCGACGCCAATTAATTAAACCTTAATTAAGCACAGAAGTAATTATCTGTACTCCATAAACTAGGTATATTCTGAAAGCTTACACTTCACAGATTATTTTGATCTGAAAATTAAAAAAATTGATAGGTTTTTTTTTTTTACCAGACTGGCCCCCTTAAACAAAGAAATGTATGGCTTTCCATAATTGTTTCAGTCCGACTTAGTGTAAAGTTTGATTTGGGATCTTGGTGAAACACCCCCTGTTTGTATATTAGGATAGATTGGATGCATACCTTGAGGCCCATCTCCAGTTTGCTCATCCCTGGAGCAGCTTTCTTGGCAGGAGGGGGTCCACCTGTAGACGCCCCCTTGCTCTTTCCTTTCCCCTTGCCTTTTGCTTGAGGAAACTCTTTCCTGTATTAAGAACAAAGACAGATTATTAGATGTAGTCGCATTTTATAATCATCTCTACGCACTTTTCAACTTGGGCATCAATGCCCCGATTACAATTGACTAATATACACAGCTTTCTTGGCAGGGATCCACCTGTAGCTCCTTCCTTAGCTCTTCCCTTTCCCTTTGCATTTTACTTAAGGAAACACTTTCCTGTATCAAAAACGAAAGACAAGTAAATATGTGGCTGCATATTCACATGAGACAAAAGTAATGTTTTGATAGCCCGTAATATTTGTATATATCAATTCAAACAGATAGAGAAACTGACCAGAAATATATTGTGATTAAAAGAAGGCAAAGAAAATGGGATTCCAACGGGATTCGAACCCGAGACCTCCGGATTGCTAGACCGGTGCTCTTACCGACTGAGCTATAGAATACCCTCGTACGGTGCTCGTCCCAGAAACCCCTTAATTCTCATTGCCATAGTGGTCAGAAGCTATTATAAACCTGGCATAAACCCGAAGGATACAAATCAACTTGGAGTAAATGCGAGGGATCACCGAAGTGATAGAGCTTTTTGTAATAATTAATTCAAACAGATAGAGAAACTGACCAGAAATATATTGTGATTAAAAGAAGGCAAAGAAAATGGGATTCCAACGGGATTCGAACCCGAGACCTCCGGATTGCTAGACCGGTGCTCTTACCGACTGAGCTATAGAATACCCTCGTACGGTGCTCGTCCCAGAAACCCCTTAATTCTCATTGCCATAGTGGTCAGAAGCTATTATAAACCTGGCATAAACCCGAAGGATACAAATCAACTTGGAGTAAATGCGAGGGATCACCGAAGTGATAGAGCTTTTTGTAATAATTAATTCAAACAGATAGAGAAACTGACCCGAAATATTTTGTGATTAAAAGAAGGCAAAGAAAATGGGATTCCAACGGGATTCGAACCCGAGACCTCCGGATTGCTAGACCGGTGCTCTTACCGACTGAACTATAGAAAACCCTCGTACGGTGCTCGTCCCAGAAACCCCTTAATTCTCATTGCCATAGTGGTCAGAAGCTATTATAAACCTGGCATAAACCCGAAGGATACAAATCAACTTGGAGTAAATGCGAGGGATCACCGAAGTGATACAGCTTTTTGTAATAATTAATTCAAACAGATAGAGAAACTATCGAAAATAATATCGCTAGTGATATTCGTTTGTCTCGCAATGTATGGTCAACATGGAATCTAAAAGATCATGACGTTTCGTATGCCGCTGCAATACTTTGTCAAGTGATATAATATAATGTTATCTCGCATGAGCGAGTACGTTCCTAATTGGTCAATAACGGGCAAATTCTATTGGCCAGTGTACACGGGTGCTAGAGATAAAGAAACTGACCAGAAATATATTGTGATTAAAAGAGGCAAAGAAAATTTGTATAATCATCTCTAAGCACAATACAACTTAGGTATCAATGCCATGGTTTGTTTTTACAAATAACTAATACATTCACACAGACTTCTTGACAGGAGAGGGGGGGGGGGGGTCCATCTGTAGCCACCTTGCTCTTTCCTTCCGTTTGCTTGTTACAAATATTGTTACAATCATCTCTATTAAGTACTTATGCATCACAGTCTGAATATTTTTTTTCTGAATCCCTTGGGTGGTTGTTATACAGCTTCCATTGTATATTAACAGAATTGCAACAGAAGCAGGTCAGAGTTAATGATATTACTAACAACAATCTTACCCTATTTTTTCATCCAGCATCTTTTTGTCCTTTGCCTTTAGTTTGCCATAGTCAGTGATCATGGAGGCAGTGGCATCCGAAGGCCATTCCGGGATGTCCTCTGCCAAGAACTTCTTGTCGATGAAGCAGTCTGGGTGATGCCAGCGTGGAACTGGTTGATAGAACTCCTCACTGGTCTCCATGAAAGCAATGCGGACTTCACCCTACAAAAAGAGAACATTATATGGTTGAATTATAAATTGTAAGCGTAATGGCAGTGGCATTCAATGGACATTCCCGGATGTCATCTGTCAAGTTTTCTTGTTGACGGATCCGTCAATGTGGTGCCAGCATGAAACTGGTTGATAGGACCGAGCAACTCCTCACTGGCTTCCATGAAAGCAAGGTGAACCTCAACCTAGATAACAAGGATATGTTGCTGAATTAAACAGTGTTGCATTTGAGTTCGTGAAGGCAGTGCCATTCAAAGCACATTCTGGGAGATGGACCTATTCTGGTCGCCTCATCTAATTGTATCCGATTCAAAACGTTTCTTCCTGATGATGTGTCCTACAAACTGATTATCTTTAGTGTTCTAGTCATTTCTTCCATCATAACTTGCTAGAAATTAACTTTTGGCCTGTGGCCTAGTCAGAGGAGTAAAAAAAAAGATTTGTCACATTTCATAGCCCAAAACAAGATTTGTCACATTTCATAGCCTGAAACTTGATTCTGGTGGCCTCTAAACAAGGAAAATAACTTCACCGTTGCCCATCGGCCCGTAGAATTAGCATCAATGAATTTTGGTGGCACAAAGCTAATTTCTAGTGGCCCCGGGCCAGTGCTTATTTCGAGCCCTCATTATACTCACATTCTCAATTTTCTCTCCGCAGCGACGACACTTGCTTCGACCTGAACTTGCATAGCCAACCTGAAACAGGTCAAGCTTTGCATGCGAGTGATCCCCATCTGCGTCCGGATCGGCACTTTTGAGCGGCCCTGCTGCTTTGCCACCGATGGCGCTCTTGATTTTCTGTTGATCATCCCAGCGGATACTAGCAAAGCCCCCTAGAACATGAGAAATATAACAACAATAATACATATCAAAAATGGATTTGCAGCATTTTCACTACATAAGAATTAAAATATGCTTTTGGGAAATTATATATTCCAGAGCTCTGTTTCTGCAGAACCCTTTTATCTCACAAATGCTGGAAGATTTTAATTATTGTATTATTTTCACATTTTCCTTTGTACCCTCCTATCATACTATTTCTTATGTAACCTCTAAATCAAAGCCTTCCCTTCAATATATCAAGTGGGGAAGAAAATGTTTAATGATTCATTTTAGTCCATTGATGAGAAAAAATATACACGTCCAATAATGGGATCTAACCGAGGGTTACATTTTATTCTGACCAGAATTTTGTTCTTATTTGACAAATTTGAAAGTCACTGGCTGAACAACATTTTCTTAGGTAAATTAAAATGAAACTAGATGGATCTTCGACTGCGCGCAGTCGAAAATGATGCCTCCGCCATTACGCAATTTATTTATATCAAGCCCAAATCAACATATACACTGAATTAATTCTGTACACTGAATTAATTCTGTTAACTCAATTTTGATGGTACTCTGTCTTTTAGATCTTGACGTATCACAATTATGAGCTATCAGTGACCTTGACCTTTGCCCTCATGACCCCAAAATCTAATGACTACAATTGTTCCTAAGATACATTCAGGTATCAATTTGGATTGAAATCTGATATTCAGTTCTTGAGATTTCCAATCTCAAGCTACTTTTACATATAATGAGCCCTGTGACCTTTGACCTCATGACCCCCAAAATCTAATCAGTTCATTGGCTCTCCAAGGAACATACATGTACCAAGTTTGTTCAGAATCTGTCAATCCCTTCTTGAGATAACGCGATCACGAGCTATTTTTGCATATATAATGAGCTCTGTGACCTTTGACCTTTGACCTCATGACCCCAAAATCTAATCAGATCATCGGCCCCCCAAGATACATACATGTACCAAGTTTGTTCAGAATCTGTCAATCCCTTCTTGAGATAACGCGATCACGAGCTATTTTTGCATATATAATGAGCTCTGTGACCTTTGACCTTTGACCTCATGACCCCAAAATCTAATCAGATCATCGGCCCCCCAAGATACATACATGTACCAAGTTTGGTCAGAATCTGTCAATCCCTTCTTGAGATAACGCGATCACGAGCTATTTTTGCATATATAATGAGCTCTGTGACCTTTGACCTTTGACCTCATGACCCCAAAATCTAATCAGATCATTGGCCCCCCAAGATACATACATGTACCAAGTTTGGTCAGAATCCGTCAATCCCTTCTTGAGATAACGCGATCACGAGCTATTTTTGCATATATAATGAGCTCTGTGACCTTTGACCTTTGACCTCATGACCCCAAAATCTAATCAGATCATCGGCCCCCCAAGATACATACATGTACCAAGTTTGGTCAGAATCTGTCAATCCCTTCTTGAGATAACGCGATCACGAGCTATTTTTGCATATATAATGAGCTCTGTGACCTTTGACCTTTGACCTCATGACCCCAAAATCTAATCCGATCATTGGCCCCCCAAGATACATACATGTACCAAGTTTGGTCAGAATCCGTCAATCCGTTCTTGAGATAACGCGATCACGAGCTATTTTTGCATATATAATGAGCTCTGTGACCTTTGACCTTTGACCTCATGACCCCAAAATCTAATCAAATCATCGGCCCCCCAAGATACATACATGACCCAAGTTTGGTGAAAATCCGTCAATCGGTTCTTGAGATAACGCGATCACGAGAACGGGACGTACGGACGGACGTACGGACGGACGGACAACCCGAAAACATAATGCCTCCGGCTACTTCGTTGCGGAGGCATAAAAAAGAAGAAAGCAATATATATCAAACAACAGAGGAAGGAAATGCCAGAATTTTTGCTTGCAGGTTACATAACCACTGACATAGCAGCAGATTCAATAACAAAGGTTACATAATAAGCTTTTGTTATTGCATGCTCAGATGCGTTCAGATGACGTTTCATATGGCACAGTTGGAAAACATGGCAGCCTCCACTGCTAAGTCAAAATAATAATAATAATAATAATAGGTTCGTTTTATATCGATACAATATCATCTCTAAGCGCTTTACGCTATTATTACCCCGGTCATAGGATACAATGCAAACCACCACACATTGTGTGTACCATCTCCACTCCCTGGAGAGCATTCCTTCCAAGCGGCTCATGGGCATTGAGAAGATCCGTCACATAAAGGCTTTCACCTCCTACCGGGTCCCCATTTATACACCTGGGTAGAGAGCAG
>JBAMJV010010927.1:0-14223 GCA_037951105.1 Echinarachnius parma | reverse complement strand
TACATACATACACAAATACATACATACTTACATACATACATACATACATACAATAATACATACTTACATACATACATACATACATACAATACTACATACTTACATACATAGTGGCGTGTCTACAGGGAGCATGGGGAGGGGGAGGGGGCAGGACGAACTTACCCCCTCATAAAATAGAAGGGGAAATCTGCCATCCTACGCCACCATTCATGCACGTTTTGATCTTGCATTCATTTACATTGCAACACTGCATGGATGGAGGTATAACGTGATACATAATAAAGATGTCAATAATAACAACAACAAACATCATTAACAACAACAATAATATGAACTACAACTAATATGAAACCAACAACTCGAGTTCTCTTGATCGAGCGATGACGTCATAATGTCATCTCATTTTAGGGACTTCCCCGTTTACCCCGACTGCATGCCGCACAACACAGCGGATACAGGGCATGCACTCTATTGCATTTACCTGCCACATGTCAAATGTAGATGGCCGAGCACGATATGCATAATCTCTTGTAAATGGCCTAGCTAGTACCAAAGACTATAGCAATTTCATAAAGCATCTTTGCTTGTACCTTGTTTGTAGACTGGCTGAAGTCTAACCATTTTATTCTAAGTACAACATAATGCGGCATATGGTATGTGGCAAAGCAGTAGTCTTCAATGTACTACTGTTTAAATGTTTGTAAAGGACAATGAAATCCGTACAAATTGTTGTATGCACTATAAGACACTACATATAATGAATAGTCCCTGAAAATTCGAGCACAATCGGTCAAGAAAAAAGAAAACTATGGCTCTTTGAAAAGAGCCATTTATTTCTACGAGTGACCAAAATCGGCAACGCACTCTGACAAAGTTGTGGACTACTCCCCATACAGTCATTTTGTACACAAAATTTCAAATTTGTTCAATTTTCTCAAAATGTATGTTTACCCTTCGTTTTAGTCCAACATATGTTTTGTAGAATGCATTTTATACATAACATATCATGAGTTGGGGGAATGGAAAAGTGTGACTATGACATTTGTGTACAAAACATATGGGGAGTAGTCCACACACTAGTCTTATCGGAGTGCGTTGCCAATTTGAGTTCCCCATAGGAATAAATTATGCTCTAACTTTCAGAGATTATTCCTCCTAATCTCTTCAAGTCTATGAAAGCAACATTCGCTTGGGTTTCATTTTCCTTTAAAGTAACTTCTATTCCCGATACAATTGGTTAGTATAGGCCTACTTGTAAATGATAGTGCATAGGTTGTAATTCGTGGTATCATACAATTCATCATCCTGGCGAGTGTTAATAAGGAGCAAATTCAACTAAAATTAACCGTTAATCATAATTTAGGTATCAAGGCATAACAACATGATTGATGTAAAACGTGAAAGAACTTACTATTCAAGTTGTATCGAATGTGTTTATTTTTATGCATACACATTCATGTACAACTATAGATGTATATGAAGAATTACTTGAAGTGCTCGCATAACTTTCCGGTAGATAATTTAAAATCCGAGCACTTCAATCGTAAATATCGTTTTAATGAATCAATTGTAAAGCTTGATATACATTATACACTTTGCTGACATGTTATACGGGTATAATTTGCCGTTTTGAGGAAGGACGAATTTAAGAACTTTATAATGAGGTAATGAACATTTCGCAAAATGTATGGACATGATAAGATTTTTCAGACCAATACATTTTCTTTGATCAAAATCGATTCAGACACAGCTGGACTATTCATAAAACTATAATTTAAATGAAATTATAGGCCTTAACAATTGTATAACGTTACAAAAATGTACAATTTATTAAAGGTACACTTGAGAAATTGGTTTGTTTTAATTCCATTTGAAAGTTCATTGAATAAAAACATGTGAAATGAGAATCATTCCCTTTCGAATGGTCTCATAGTTGTAACATTTTATTTCAAAATTTGTTATTCATATATCGTCTGGCCAGACGATATCTTCACTTTGTTTTTAAATACATACAATGCTTATACACTTCTTTAAAAAAAATTCAAAAGTGGTTTTTAAATAGTTGTTCATGATATCTCTATCTAATCATTATTTTAACAAAACGTCATATGCACAATTTTGTATGAAAATGGCTGCAAACCAATAAGTTTTTAAAAAGTGCCCTTTTGAATTGTAACGGCTCTTTTTGAATGATAACAGTGTTTTTACTTATTTTTTTATAATTCTGTATACCTTTCGAGCATGGTGGAGTTATAACTATTAGTTTGTACTATAATGGTGCAGGTTTTTGTTATAAAAATTCAGTTTTACCAAAGCTCAACTATCCCTTTAACGAATCATACCTAAATACATGTATACGTTTTTAAAACCAAACGGATCTAATCTTCCAGCTCAAATCCGTATATGTTCCAGCGCCCCATTGTGCTAAGGACTGTTATTTTTTTTTTATAGCGAAACCAGTAGTAGGCTTGTTAAGGGGTCCGTGACTGCATTTTGTGGTACGATAAATTATGGAAATTAGGCCTAATTTGCATATATATATACAGTGTGTCTCTGTGGATGAATTTTCTCCTTTTGATCCAAGAATTATGAAAGCACCATTTTCATAGAATATCCCATTTTCATGAACAAATTTGCATAATTTATGGAAATTAGGCCTAATTCGCATAGATACAGAGTGTCTCTTTGGATGAATTGTTTTCTTTTGATCCAAGGGTGTGCCAAGTAAAACAATCGTACTCCAAAATGCAGTCAACGCCCATATTTTTAGCCCTTATAACAAGCCTACTACAGTGAACAAAAAGGATTAATCTTCTAGCTGCCTAAATACTAAATAACGCCCTCTTGTGTTGAGGGCTGATACTTCGGCGAAAATAGAATGACATCCGAATGAGCCATCAAGACTCGTCTACCTTTCAAGCATGGCTCACTGATGATTAATTATTTACAATCACCAGAATTATATCTTTAAAAAACAAAAAATACTGGCGTAAGTAAAGAAAAACCACTTCGTAATTTGTATCTTTTGGGGAGGGGGTATGAAATGATTTAATTTCTTAGAATACCAAATTGCTTGCCTATAAATTGAAATATTGGTTGGATAAGGGCTCTCATTATTACTGAAGTGTGTTTTTTATTTTATATAAATCAAATACATGAACAAGCTTTCCCTTTAAGTCATGTCTTTCTAGTTAATTGTGCAAAATCATGCTATGTCACTGACATGGAGAGAGAGGGGGGGGGGGGGGAGATGTGAAGGGGGAGGAGAGAGGGGTTCTGAAATTGCGTATATTATAAAGGGGTATTATCGTGGTAAGGCTGAGCTTTAGTAACCCAAACCTGCATAATAACATTAAAAACTAATAGTTATAACTCCACCATGCTCGAAAGGTATTGACAATTAACCAACGACTACGTAAAAGGCCTGTTATCATTTTTTTAAAGAGCCATTTAAACACAAGAGGGCGCTCTCTAAAAAAACATTGGTTTCACCCATTTTTCATACAAAATTATTTTATGTGTTATTTTGATTTTGATCAGTTTATTCTGTCATTACAATTGTATGCTCTTTCAAATTTGACATTATCTCACACAAAATGTATTTCGTGTAGCGCCCTCTATACCCAAACTTAACTACCCCTACGCCTACCCCTACCCCTAACCCCTACCCCTACCCCTACTCTATGTACAAAACAAAAACAAAATGACAAGGACATAACAAACAAACTTAAGAAAAACACAAAGTAATGTTTTGGAAACGTGCTCCCTTCATCCCTTATTAATTGAGTTTTGTGGCCGGGGTTTCATTATCAATCATGATCCATGTACACCCTAACCCAACTTTAATGTAATATCCTCTTCAGGTGTAAAGAGTATGTCTACTGTTGACCGCATCCTCGATTCAAGCGGACAAAATTCGCACATTCAATCAGTTTTAGGGAAATACTTAATACATATATAAATATGGATGGAAGGGTGAGGGGGGGGGGGTCGTTGGCAGTGAGTTATTTCCAAGAGGATTCATTCGTCCATCGCAAATTGACATATGTGGGGGGAGGGGGGAGTGGGGGTGTCAAACAACAGTCATATCATTAAGGATTGACTCTACTTACAGTCACAATGTAAACACGTTTACACTAAATCATTTAAAATCAATAACAGCATCAATATGATATACATGTATACACGTTACATTTACAGCATTCAACCTTTCATATTGAGTGTAATATACACGCTTCGGGAAATCGGCAGGGATCATGCATGGTGTTCGGGTCATTTCACTCAAGAAGTAGCGGAGGCAGAATTAAACAAACAAAGAGAGACTGGGGGGCAAGAGGGGTACGTAATAATTCTCATACGGGGTGATCCGTGACCAAAAAAAAGAGGTAGCTATATGGGGTCACATACCCCTCCCGAAATGCTGAAGAAGAATAAACAGGATAGTATAATAAGGCAGTAGTGTAGCGTGGTCGGATTTATCGGGGAGCACACTAATCGGGAGGTAGAGGGGGGAGGGGGGTTGTGAAAACATGTATTATGTTATTTTGTGTACATGCAGATCGTCAATTAGGTTTGCATTTTTGTTTGTCAAATTGTTTGGGGCGCGGGGGGGGGGGGGGCACGTACTTCTATGTGTCCCTTGGCAACTTGTGATACTAGCATAATACGGGTTAGCAATATACTGTAAGAAATGTACAAACATGATAAAGTGGGTTCCAAATGATCGGCGTGCCTCCAATTAGTACATGTATAACCACGCCACTCCACTGATGATTAACATGAACATGATGTAACACAACGTATGTTTTTCTAGAAAGTGTTTGTGTGTGAGGGGTGGGGGAGGGGGGGTGTTAATGAGCGGTAAGATTCCACAATGGGGAACATATTACCTATTTGCCCCCCCCCCCCCTCCCCATGTCTCTAAATAACATCACTGAATGTAATTTCTCGAAAGACTCAAGTATCATGAGTATGATGACGTCAAAACACTGGAGGAGAAATCCATGGGATTTCCTTTACGATAAACCATGGACCCTACTATCTGACTATAGATAACATGTGGTGCACTGCAGCTCAGCTAGAGGGGGAAGGGGGCTGGGTTGGGTGATGGAGGGGGTACTAGCCCATTTAGAACCAAATTATTATCACTGTCTCTGTTAGAGAAAATGTAACAATGCAATACCAAAAACTCTACTCTCACGATTTATTATAAGGAATTCGCTAGGCCCACAATGCATTACGCATCGGATGCTCAATACATATTTAGGCTAATACACCTTTGACACTTCAAATAAATAAAAACATTTAATTTAAATCTATTGAAATAATTGATTTAATTTTGCATCCGATATATATTATAACCATAGCGATATTATTAACGATATTATAACCTTGATCGTTTTTTTCCACGAGGCTGTATGCTGTATTATGCTATCAAACATATCAAAGGACGCTGGGAGAAACTTCTGATGAGCTTTCCTCTGCCAAGAACTCGGATTTCAACTTCCGTATATCTACACAAAACAAAAACACGAACAAAACCTAGGGAAAGTGGAAATGGTGGTAATGTCTATCTATCTTCACATCATGTTGAGAATAGATCAAATAAATAAATAAATAACACCGTTGTTTTACACATTTCGGACTGATCTATTCATTCACCCCCCTCCCGATGAATATGTATAACGTAAGTATCTACGCCCATGGTCCATCTAAATGTCCCTTACCATGAGCTCAAGTCCCTCAACAGCAATCAAAGCACTTACATGAATAAAGAAACAACACAACTTGTATCGAAAATAATATCGCTAGTGATATTCGTTTGTCTCGCAATATATGGTCAACATGCGAGATAGAGCGGTTTGGAGCCGCCCGAGAATATAAAACACGATTGCTTACATTAGATTATATCACTTGACAAAGTGTTGCAGCAGCGCACGAAACGTCGTGATCTTTTAGATTCCTTGTTGACCATACATTGCGAGACAAACGAATATCACTAGCGATATTATTTTCGATACTATATCCGCAATGAGTAATATATTTACTATTAACACAACTTGTGTTTTCCATTTTACTGAGTGACTGAACGATGGATAAATGTATCACGGTCACAGTGCCTTTTACTAGCCATAAATTGCATTAATTGTACAGTTCTTATAATCATTCGCGTCTTCCCATGAGCCTTGGATTACTTTCCACAGCTAGATGTTAAGCCCGGCGCAGACAGAGCCGACTCGACCCGATCCGACTGGTTTTCAGTCAGTCTAGAGTCAGTTTCGCTCAGTCGGAGCCGATCCAACATGTTGAATCGGCATCGAATGACCTCTGACTGGCAGTTAGTTGAAAAAACCGGAGTCCTGAGGAAACGCATACTGAGTTAATCACACTGAAAACCAGTCGGATCGGGTCGAGTCGGCTCTGTCTGCGCCGGGCTTTAGATGCCTCGGCAGCCAAATTGAATATCATTGAAACATCCTCCACACATACAAAAACATGTTTGTGTATTACCAAGGAGGTTTAAAATTAAACCTCCTTGTTATTACATTATACAGAGGTCATGGCAACTGATAAATGTTCGTTAAAGGGATCTACTAACTTTGTTGCCATGTGTAAAAAGTGATGAGTGGTTGATGAGATTGATAATGTTGTGAGCTGATTTGTGCACTGAGTAATGTGTGAACATTTCACGTTAAATGGATATTATTTGGCCAAGTATTAAGCGAAAATGCAAAGTGATATTAGCTTATTTATTGCACTGACGTTGTGTACACAGTTATTACTTTACGGTAGATAATTTAAAATCCGAGCACTTCAATCGTAAATATCGTTTTAATGAAAAAGAAAAAAAACAAACACGAATCTGTTCCATGCTTCTATTGATAATACAAAAACAACAAACACTATAGTTTAAAGGGATAGTTCGGTTTTGGTCAAACTGAATGTTAGTTACCAAATTTGCCCTATACCGTATGTCATTGCAAACTATTAGTTATAATTCCACCATGCCCTAAATGTAGAAAAACTTACAAAGTGAAAATTATGTTATCATTATAAAAAAGTAGCCGTTAAAACACAAAAGGGAGCTCTCTATAAAAAATATATATATTGGTTTCAATCACTTTTTATAGCAAATTGTGAATTTGATGATTCGTTAGAATAATGATTCAAAAGGGGGATCATTAACATCTATTATTTTAAAAACCTCTTTGGTATAAATTACAAAAAGTGTCGGCATTCATTATGATTTGTTTTTCTTAAATTGGTGGATAAATGTAGGACCCACATTTATTCCAATTTGATATATTTATGTATATTTCAGCTGTTTGTGAATCGATTTTGATCAAAATCTAAAGTCGATATTGTCATTAAAGTTGCGTGCTCTTTCAAATTTTACACTCAGTTTTCAGTACCTCACAAAAAAAGAATGTCTTGAAGCGCCCTCTATACTAAAACTGAACTATCGCGTTGAGTAATATTTGTGGATTTTAACAATGTAACTGGATCCCTTTAATGTTCGTTAAAAACGGCCAGTCAGCCGAATTATTTTGTTGCACCTGTTCCTCATGTGGTGCAGCTAGTCGTAAATAGTCATATCTCATATTTATGTGTTTTCTTTCTCTTTACATTACCACCCTCTTCGTCGAAACAAAACTGCCTCCATGTAATATGACTGTTCCTTAATTGGCACGTATCATATTATTTGCTAAATGTAACTCCCGA
Organism: Echinarachnius parma; assembly: GCA_037951105.1. Classification (NCBI taxonomy): domain Eukaryota; kingdom Metazoa; phylum Echinodermata; class Echinoidea; order Clypeasteroida; family Echinarachniidae; genus Echinarachnius; species Echinarachnius parma. The sequence goes on along the minus strand of JBAMJV010010927.1, from coordinate 6,501 downwards.
CACATGCCGTCACATTGAGATAGACATGAACATGTTTTTTTTTGTGTGTGTGGTTGATGTATGAAACTCTTTCAATGAAATATCGTCACTGATTGGCCATGAGAGATGCCGTCAAGAGCGTAGCGTGACAGAGATGTCACGCACTGACAGAGAGATGTCACGCACTGACAGAGAGTTGTCACGCACTGACAGATGGGCTGGTCTATATCCCATGTGGATGACACAGCTGCTACTGATGCGGGTAGCTAAGGAGGGCGACAAGTAGAACACACGTGCCATATTGCTCAACTGTCCTCCTGGTTTCTTTGAATTAATACGCTTTTTCATTTCCTCTATTTCCTTGGTTTCGCCCAATTGGTTGCTGTTTATTCATATACTTTCGCTTATCTATATGAAACGACCATTTGAAATCAAGTCTGTATACGCACTTCGAGACTGGGATTTTTTGGAGGTGGGGTAAAGTCGGTTTTTGTTTCAGATTGCTGTCGAATTGCCCGAGTACGAGGTAATACATACCCGAATGAACTCTAAGGGGGGGGGGGGGGGGGGGCTGCAGTCCCTAGCTCCCGCCTCGTATTCGAGCGTCACCAAGATCAAACCGTGACTGAGATGTCACAAGCAACCTGCTGGTCGGTCTTCTGCTACAGTAATGTACACGGTCAGTAGCGTGTTCGGGCTGATTGAGGGTAAGGGGCACTCAAAATATTTGGGTGATACACAGAATCTATATTATTTCATTATTTGTAAAAAATTATCTCTTATGTTTTTTATTTGAACGTTATATCGTGTGTGTAATTTGTGTGTATGGGGGGGGGGGGGGGGGGTTGCCAATGTACACGGCTGTCATTCAGTGATGCAGCTATCGATCTAGAGTGAATGCATGCATACGTGCGTAGGGAGGGGGGTGCACCCCGTAGTAGAGGGGGCAATTGTTACTATCATATATCGGATTGAGGCGAGGAGGGTGTCAATGCCTCTTTCTGGCTACACCACAGCTGTTACTCGGCACGAGTGATTAGCAGGGGCTTACTCCGTCCCGACCGATCGGACTACACGGTTTAGCAGTGGCATAGCCATGGCGAACGGGGACGGGGAGGGGCACGATTTCTCAATGGGGGAGGTGGGGGTGGGGGGAGGGGAGAGGGGGGAAGGGGAGGGTTGGCACTATGAAGGTGGCATATTGGACCAACAGAACAAACATGGACAATCCATACACATAATGGCAAATTTGTCGAATTATTTGCACTTTTAGTCTATATTTTGTTCTTCTAAATCATGTAAATCTAACCCTTTGATTTTGTATTCCTCTTCGTGTTTTTGTATGGGGGGGGAGCAATGAGGGGAAATCAGTTCTTCGTAGGAGGCAATTGCCCCCTCCCCGTCCGGCTCACTCAATGACTAGACAAGACCAAGACAAGCATGCCAAGAGTCCACCCATGCAGACGCCTGAAGAGTGAGTGGGTGGGGGCGTGTTTCATCAAAGGGCATTATATGCCAAAATATACCAACTAAGTCATGGATGTAGCCTACCTGTTCTCCAAAAGTAGAGAGAAGGTAAGGTATGTACTCAGGGGTAACAAACATCCCACACGGGGGAATAGCATCCTCGCCCCATTAGCTCCCTAACTACGTCTATATATTTGCTCTACAGTCAATGCGAGCATCAGTATTTTGATCATAACGATCATTGTTGGCCAAGCAGTGCACACTATTTTTGTTTCTATATTCAGACTGCGAGTCTGCTACTCTACCTCATTTGTGTCAATTTCAACATTGAGATTGCTTAACAGTTTTTTACTCAGGGATAAGGTGGACTATGTCTCGAATATAAGGTTGAGCATTATTGAGGAGCGAACGGCTTACCTGCTTTGGACGAGCAACGATTATACCGATGTTATAGGCCCATGTGCACGCTGTTTTGTGTTTTCCCGTGACTACGATCGAGTCTGTGACTAAGGCTTGAATCTTTACACACATACAATCTCTAATAGTAATACCTTACCCCATCGCCGACCGTACAAGAACCGGATGGATTATATCTTGCATATAAAGCCTACCTTACAGATTTTAAAGAAAGCTCACTTAGGAGAGAAGTTTAATAACATTTTCATGTATATTAAACCTGCCTGTGGACAGACTACTTGATGAAGAAGACAGAGATGAGGAATCGATCAACTCGTTGGGAGCATGAATTATACTAGTACTAAGCTAGGGGTGGATGAATGATCGTTATTTACCGTGGCAACCAGGTTATTGATCTATCAGCGATTCAGCAGTTATTATTTATCTCTTCGATGACCTTAATATCTAGTTTTCTTTCCACATTTTATATCTGGATCTATAGTATGTTCTGGGTGTTGGTGGTCATCCACACAATAATATAACTGTAATTGCAGCGATATTCCTCTTGAGTTATCAATCCATTCAAGTATTTTCGGGACCAATCTTGAGTGACTTGCCTTGCCGGATGTATAGCATCACATTCATGCATTGATTGATGCAAATCTGGACTCGCATCACCTGATCACTGAAGGAGTTGCCTTGATACAATACTCAGCCACGCTGAGAAATCTAAGCTTTGTCATGTTTGTGTTGCCTCTATTGAAGAGATTTTATTTATACCTTTTGCGTGGTGTAATAACTCTTAATAAATTGCCATTATATCTAAGCCATTGATTATACATGTACTAATTGACATCATTACTGGGCAGTTTTTAACGATGAACTTAGATATTATAGGCTAATCATCTCACAAGTTTTGTTATCTGATAATGACAATGATGACATCACTGTCACTCTTAAATGAAAATCCAATTTTCTCTATCATTTTGGCGATGAACAACTATATATCAGAAATAAATAGTGTAGGTTTATGCCTTCTCCGCGCAGCAAATTAACATATGTTTTGTCAGGAATATGCCACAGTTCAAGTATTTTCTCCACATTCTCAAGTTGATTATATGACCCAACGCCTTTTGATTTCTCGTATCACACGCTCCACGTTCTCCCTTCATGCCTTTCAGGAGGTTTCCGAAAGATCAGAGATCAGAGACAGAGCAAGAGAGAAGGAATGAGAATAGTTTGCTGACGATAGTAATATTTTGTTTTCTATATTATAGACACATGCATCCAGCCACCTGTAAAATACATTCACGGATTTGAAGAAGAAGAATAATGAATATGTGGAATCATATGAGAAACTGCTTGTATCCGGTGTTTGTTGCTTGTAATTTATTCATCATTTTACTATTCATGGACCATTTCCAAGATGTGCTAGCAGAAGACAAGAGCGACCGGTGGCATGAGGAACCCAAGTCTGCTACTCGGACTTCTACCAGGACTAGTGCCAATCGAAAAGCCGCTTCTCAATACGCTAGCCTGATGACCAGTCGCTATGGCAACGGGAATACATTTGTGCTGACGGCGGGCGGGAACGAACAATGGCTAAACGAAGTCCACAACGACATCCTCGAACGTGAACGCGGGAGAAACGCGAACAAGAAACCAAAAAAGAATAAGCCTAACAAAAATGAGGGTAATAAGAAGGGGAAGAATAAAAAGAAAGACAAGAAACAGAAAGACCCGAACTCTGGTGGCAGGGGTACGAGTGATCATGGTGAAGGCGGCGCACAGGCCAGACCCCACGTCATCATTATCATTGCAGACGACCTCGGATACAATGATGTCAGTTACCATGGGAAATACGGACGCTCCCTGATCAAGACGCCCAACATCGACCGTCTGGCATACAGTGGAGTTCGGATGGAGAACTACTATGTCCAGCCCGTGTGTACCCCGACCAGAAGTCAACTGCTCACCGGCAGGTATCAGGTAAGATACCTCTCCCGGATACCCCCTCCCTCCCCCCCCCCCACCCCCCCCCCCCCTCATAGACTGCGACCAGGTAAGATGCCTTCTGCTATACCCTATACAGAAAACCTCCTCTAACCCTCCCATAAAAACACACACTTAAGTGGAAAACTACATGCAAATAATAAAACTGCATGCAGTTATATATATCATCATCGCATTCCTGTATTGCTGTGGAACACCCGGCCCAACATTTGAACATTGGCGGATTACCACCCATCCCACTCCCAATACCTTTTCAAATGTACTACGTTATGCTAGGTTTACACTATGTCCCCGGCGGCCACGGCAGCCCCGTTTGCCCAAAACGTAGCGCGCCGTGAAATTTTGACAAATTTTTCCTCTGTATTCAAGTTGTGTTAGGTCTTGTCAAGTTTTCTCACGGTCTATCACGGTCTACCACGGTATCCGTGACGGGCCGTGGGGGAAGAGCCCCATCCCCCCACTGATGGTGCGTTTACACCATATTCCTGGCGCCACGGCAGCCCCGTTTTAGGCCACCGTGGACAAAACGGGATGGACATGAGACAATTGCCGCGATTGCCGTGGATGCCGGGCCAGATTTTTAAACTGTCAAAAAATTTGCCACGGCAGTCACGGTGCGGATTAGAAGCCTAGCAGGCCAAAGTAGAACGGGGTGAACGCAACAAAGACGTGACAGTACGTAATAGGCCTAACAAAACTTGGAGGCTGTCCGTAGTAGGACGGGAAAGAACCGTGAGATGTCGGGGAATGTCTTCCCTTCGTCCTACGGACAGCCTCCAAGTTTTGTTACGGCCTGTCAAGTTTTTGATTTGATTTGATTCATTTATTATTGCAACTGATAAAACATAGTTGGCTTGATAATAGTTTTTGTTTTGTTACGTTACGTTCACCCCGTTTTACGTTTGTTACGTTCACCCCGTTTTACTCCGGCCTGCTAGGATGGCGTGGCAAATTTGTTGACAGTTTAAAAATCTGGCCAGGCATACACGGCAGTCACGTTTGCCCATTCCGTCCCCCCGCGTTGTCTCACGTCCATCCCGTTTTGTCCACGGTGGCCTGAAACGGGGCTGCCGTGGCCGCCGGGGACATAGTGTAAACCTAGCATTATGTATGCCTGGACTTCCACCAAGCAGTAAAGTGTTTCACTAACACTACAATTTTAGTGATACTCGTCCATTGAATCGCTATGCTTAAATCAGTATTTAGATCAGTGTTGATTAAAACCCACCCCAGATTGAACAAATTAATGTAAGAACTGTTGGTGGTGGTGGTGTGTGTGTGTGTGTGTGTGTGTGTGTGTGTGTGTGTGTGCGTGTGTGTGTGTGTGTGTGTGCGTGTGTGTGTGTGTGCGTGTGTTGTGTGTGTGTGTGTGTGTGCGTGTGTGTGCGTGTGTGTGCGTGTGTGTGCGTGTGTGTGTGTGTGTGTGTGTGTGTGTGTGTGTGCGTGTGTGTGCGTGTGTGTGTGTGTGTGTGTGTGTGTGTGTGTGTGTGAGGGGGGGGGGGGGATGGGGGACATCCCCTCCAACACCACCTCCTCTCGGGTCTATTCGCTCCTTCGCAATATCATTTCACAATATGGGCAATTCCACGGTAACTCGCGTTACACTTAACCGTATTTTGACTACTTGATGTGCTGTAACTCTATTATTTTATAGAACTGTAGGGTGATTTTATCACCAAGGATTAAGTAGATGTGAACTAACTAGAAAACACAAAAAAGACTGACAGAGCTACCTTTAGGAACCTTTGCGGAAGAATCCTGTTCGGTAACTCGCGTTACAAAAAAAAAGACATGGCCAAAATTCAGTACCCACTAAATTGTGAAAAGCACCATTTAAATTGTAATCCTAGTCAAATATTTTGTGTGCTAATTTGACATTTGTATGTGTCCTATGAGTAAGTATTGAACAAATTTCCAAACAATTTGGGAATAAATTGTAGGATGCAGAAAAATCGGTAACTCGCGTTACGGTAACTCGCGTTACGGTTTGTCCGGAGGTTTTGATTCCTAAAAAAATATACTTTAGAGCACTCAAAAGACTGAAATTTTAATCTGAAAAGGTACTGTGATTATCAGTCATCAATTTGGTGCCTTAAATAATAAAAATGCCAGAAAATATAGAAAATGTAAAGATTTTCCTGAAATTTGCACAGGGTAGTCCCATATGTGGAGTTTCATGTATGGTTTCTGTTTCTCCTATAAGGAGACACCCGAGAATCAAAAAATTCATGTGAACTGAAAGATATAATTATAGGATCATGTTTTATGAAAAAATAATCCAGAAAAAATTAATAGGATTTGAAATAGAGCCAATTGTTTTTTTTCATTTCATGTCCACTTTCCCGTGGAAATGCCCATATGCATTCTTATTTAATATTTATACTGCCATTAGATCATAAAGCCATTGAAACCTATACATTTTACATTTCATTTGCATCCGTCATTCATTTTGATGAGAGGGTGTTTTTTGTACCCAGCTGTCGACTGATGTTTCTCACTGAAATATCACAAATATGGTTTTCCCATCTGCACCTGTCGATTCATGGAAAATACTAATCCAACTGTCCTTTTGTAGATGACGTCTGACATGGTACTAATTTAGTCCCGGCGATGTCACTTCGTATTCAAAGGTAGGACACATGATCG
>JBAMJV010010926.1:0-53808 GCA_037951105.1 Echinarachnius parma | reverse complement strand
TGCCATATTGATAATTAAAATCAAATCACACATCGGTGTCGGTGTTTTTATAATATATTCATTGAAATGTGTATAGACAATTGTAATTTGGTGTCAGTGAGTGTCATTTAGCCCCCTGATTTGTATAACATTCTTTTTCTTTTTTTTTTTACTACAGCACATCTTAGCTAATTAATGATACACAGACTCGTGACCATTTCAGAAAATGTTATATTAAACATTAATTTTGATGAAACTAATTGTAAAGAAACAAAAGAATTAAGAAAACGTTTAGTTCGTGATGATTGTTAAAACACAAATAATACGGAGAAAACAGACTGATGGTGGAGATAAAGAATGAATGACAAACGAATCGTATAATTATGTTAAATAGAAACAAAATAATTATGAATACGTTAATTAATGATGATTGTTTAAACAAAACGAGAGAGAGAACAGAGTGATGGCGGAGATGAAGAATGAATGACAAACGAATTATATAATCATGTTACCCCTATTGACGTTCTTGCCTTGGCTTGTGCATTTGACTGACGGGTGTGTGTCAAAACGTTCGGCAAATATAAGGAGCGAGCGCCAAGATGCCTTCCAGGCCGCCGGAGAAGGCGGACAGTTGCCTGAGGGAAGGGTCGTCTCTTGTTTCATTAGTGCAACCTTCTCAGCTCCAGGGTGTTCGTTCATATAGTCAGTCGTGTGATGTGTACATCATTTTCTTGATTTTTCCGAACATGTTCGAAATGGGTTTTGTCAATATTATTGAAACAAAATGTGCCTCCTATTTTTTGTTTACTCTTGTGGTCATCCATAACTATGTTACGTGTGGATATTAACTTCGTTTTTATCATGTTTATTTAAAATGCAACCTGTATGTAAAACAAAGAAAACGTACAGCAAGATATCTTGGCGCTATAATAATTGTGTGTGTTTAATCAGTAATCTGATATATTATGTTTGTTTTTGCATAATTTGTTCACAAGACATCTATTACCTTCGTGTACTTGTTTATTTCAAAACGAAACCAAGATATATATACTTATCTATCAGGGGTGTCGATCTGTTCGGAAAACACAATGCATTGGGGGGCGAGCATTGTTTGTGAACAATAGCTCGCCCCCCCAATGTATTGTGTTTTCCGAACAGATCGACACCCCTGTTATCTATTTATCTATAATGAAAAGGGAGTTGGTTTGAAAGTGGTTGGTTAAAAAGAAAACAAAATAAGGTGACACCCGGCCTCGGAGACAATGTATTTTCCATACAGAATTATACACACATGACTCGTAGAGTATCACTGCAGTCGTTCAGTTCGTAAATATTAATCAACCACCCGACTGAAGGGAATCCAGTCGCCTCAGGCACCGGGCTGCGTCGGACAAGACCACCCCTTCCTTGAGCGGGAATCAACGTAAAAAAGAAAAGAAAAGAAAAAAAGACGTGATAGGGAAGAATCATTTCATGACAATCGCGGCTAAAACCGCGACGGGCCAGTTTAAAAAGGCAATTATTTTGTAGGTGATGGAATTGGTCATGTCCAAGTTCGACCTGACGGAGTCTGACATGCTAATGTCGTATAGTAATGTATTCGAATGCCAACTCTGTCTGTGTCGTTTGTGTTTGAGCTGCAGAAACAAATTACAAATATTGTTGACGCTTGCAGACGACATGGCTTTCCCGCGCAGCTCTCCTCCTCTGCGCTTTTTGCCGCCATGCATGCACAGTCCGACGGCGCCGCGTCAATGTTACACAATACCAAAAACTGTCTACACGAGATGCGATTCTTCGCCAGTTTCTTAAACAATTATTAGTTGTTTTTTTATCTCTCTTACAAATCTGTATTCTCAGTTTTTCATATCCCGATGTAGATTTTGTTTTGTCTGTTTGAATGTTTCCTTGACTTTGCGTGCATGTCGTCTTCAGCTGCACACGTGTAAGCATTGCTGGCTGATTGGCGGTCTAGAACGCGTAACACGAACCGCGAAACCTCAAAACATAAATCACGCAATGTTTCTATGTCCCCTTTTCTTGTTGTTTGTAACTAACTGTCCCTTATTTGCTTCTATTCGCGCGTGCGTTCTTGTGTTTCCATAATTTGTTTTGCCTTATCTTTTGACTTTATTATATTATTAATGAAATAATGTATATTGCCCTGACATTTATTGCCTCCATTTAACTATGCAGGATTATACATTAGGATTCCTTGTGGACACGTGTATATGGAGTGACAGCTCAAAATGTAAATTAATATTTAGCTCGTCTTGTTATTTTTTTAAAAAGGAAAGCACTTAATATGATATAAAGTCTAATGAAACTTGAGAAAATTATGATAATATTCATATCGTCCATCTGAAAGCCGTTCCTCTTCAAATATATACTTTACATTAAGTTGTTTTACACCCACTATATGATATAAGAGCCTTTCATCTGTACAGTTGTTTTGTGAACACGATTTGATAACAATCTTTTACAGTTATAGCTCCCTAAAATGTCTTAATCTTAAAGTCGTAACAACAAATCATATAACTATTGATAAATGTCTTCTCAAACAATTTGAAGCAATTGCAAGAATTGCCACAAATTCATAATTACAAACCAATTCAGTATACGATATTTTCTCTGTACATTGTTCACATTCACTAAAATAATACGAATTTTAATAGTTATATTCTATAAATGGTCATAACTTAATATTTCTCTATTGTAGCAAACATTTGTTACTTCTAAAAAATGGTAGAATCTGTAAACTAATTCGTTTTCTCTATGTTCCATGTCCGCCCCAAAATATTGAAACTTCTGATAAGAAAAGGGTCTATTGCTATCTTAAGTAGACGTAGACACACCAAGAAGAAGAAGAAGAAGAAGAAGAAGAAGAAGAAGAAGAAGAAGAAGAAGAAGAAGAAGAAGAAGAAGAAGAAGAAGAAGAAGAAGAAGAAGAAGAAGAAGAAGAAGAAGAAGAAGAAGAAGAAGAAGAAGAAGAAGAAGAAGAAGAAGAAGAAGAAGAAGAAGAAGAAGAAGAAGAAGAAGAAGAAGAAGAAGAAGAAGAAGAAGAAGAAACAAAAAATCCTAATAATTAAAAATATAAATCCAAAGGATTATTATTATTCGACAAAGATACTCAAAGAGCGCATTTATTAAAGAGGCACACAGTGACCGATCGCGAATGTTTATACAATGTTTCTCCTCGGACGCTCCCCTTACCCATATTACCCCCAATCATCCCGAGAACGCACCCCTCTCCATCACATCCACTCCACCCCCCTTGCACCCCTCGTTAACCCACCAGACGTCCCCTCCACCCCAATTCATACAATATAAAGGGTATTTAATAAGTGTCATCACGCATGTCCTGATTATTGTAATAACAAGCGACAGTCGCGCGCTATACACTCGAATAGTACATGAATCCATCCCAACCATATTTTCATTTCGTTTCTTTTCTACTTCAAGGTATACAATCTATTTTCGTTGTCTTCCTCTCTTTTTTATGTGTGCGTGTATGTTTTCTGTTGTTTATTCGTGCTCCACCTTAATTCTCCGATTGAGCGGGCCCATATGCACACGGATTGGACAGACACGTCGCGTTAGGTGCGCTCTGTTGGACGGCTACGTGCACTTTCCGATATCAACTGTACAACCTGCAAAATGATACGAATTCGGTGTATTATCTCTTCTTTTGTTTATTTTTTTTTATCTACCTCATTATCCTTTCTTACTCTCTTTCGACTTTCCTTTCTTATTTTCTAATTACTTTCTTTATTTAATTTGTAAACATTCTTTATTGCATCGTTTTGTCTGTTATAGAAACCTTATTATTCTGTCTATACATAATGTCTTTCTTCTGTATAAATAAACTATAACCATAATTGTTTAGCGTGCGTGGTTTTAATTATATCATTTGAACAATGTATGTTAAATTCCCTCCAACATGATTTCTGTTATAGGCGCTTCTCTTTCTGAGGGATAATCGGGTGGAGGCTATTAAAACGTTGTATTGCATTTCAAGTTTTAACTGTGTGCCTATAGGTAACTCTTCCCCCCACCCCCCCCCCCCCCCCCCCCCCGCCCCAGTGAGATTTGATGCCCATTAATTTGATAATTGAAATGTGTATTAATTTGTATCTCATTCTATCGTAATCTTTCTTCTCTCTCTCCCCTATAACCCTCACTCTTTCATCGCCTCAATTTCTTTTCTAATTACAGGTCAAAATGTTATACACACACACTCATCATCTTTGTCAATTGCTTCTTTTTTGTTTCTTCCTCTTGAAATAATTGCTTTCATTAGTCCTCAAGTGTTCGTTTTTCTCCTCCCCCCCCCCCCCCCCCCCCCATCTTCATCATCTCTCTCTTATACCCTCTTCAATATGTTTCCAACCCTCTGCGTAATTTCCCCGCGGACGTTATACACGTTCTATACGGGGTATCAGTCGAATCCTCCCTGCAGCGCTCCCGGCACGACTGTTAGTGAGCTCCCTGTAGCCAATACCCAAATTTAAGACGAAGTAGGAAAAGAAGAAAGAAAAAAAAATGTTTTTAATGAAATATGTACGCTTCGTTTGGTAATTTGCACTTTTGATTATTATTTGGAGTGTTGGGAGTAAGTATATAAATGGGACGGTGCGATTGATTGTGCATGCAGTCTATTCAGATCTTATTCTGATCATAATAGAACACTGTGCGTATGGTATAGTGTTGTGGTGTGTTTTTTTTGTGTGTGTGTGTGTGTGTGTGTGTGCGGTTTGACTGATGTGTGCCACTCAAAATGGGCGATTGGGGGGTGGCCCAGGGGTAATAGGTGGATGAGTTGGGGTGTAATGGACGGGTGCAGGGGTGCATACTGGATGTCCATGCACAAGGGATATGTGGACTGGGATAACGGATGAGTAGGTGCAGGGGATGCGTTAAAGGGATCTAGTAACTTTGTTGATGAATGGTTGATAAAATGTGTATTTTTGTTATCAGATATGATTGTCCACTTATAGTAATGCGTTAAAATGTCACGTTAAATGGATGTTATAGGGTATGGTCGAGTAATGAGCGAAAAAGCAAAGTGGTATTCGCTAACTCATTGCACTAACGTTGAACAAAATTATAACTTTCCAGTGGATAATTACAAATCTGAACACTTAAATCGTAAGAAAGAGATATTTGAAAAGCCGAAACCTGTTCCATGCTTCTATTGGTAATACGAACCCAATGAGGTATTTTTTTTTGTGGATTTGGACAATGCTACTAGACTAGATCCCTTTAATTGTAATCAGTTTATCTCCTCGCTCAACAAATGTAATGTACGTTATAAACTATTTGTTTGTTTGTTGGTGAAGAACATGACAATGAGGAAGTACACTTTTCAGGAAGAACGTTGAGTGTACACGCAACAAACACACACACAAACACACACACACACACACACACACACACACACACACACACACACACACACACACACCTAATAAAGCGAGAGTGAAAGATAATTTCGAGGTCGTGAGCGGTAAATATTTCATGGCGGTCGACCTTTTTTTCAGTCAAATTCAGCACATGAACTGTTATTCATTGGCCCGGATTCACAAAGCAGGTTTGTACAAACCATGGTTTATCCATGGTCTACATCTATGGAGTGCTGCTCGTATACAAGTAAAACAATTTATGATTTCTAATGATATGACTGTTAGTGCTTGCTAACCAGCAAATTTCACCATGTGAGAAGACAAACATTTATTTGGTGCATTTTGTAAATGTGTATACCATCAACATTGTTAACAAGTAAGGAGTTTACATTCTTTCTCCATCAGTTTACAAATGGCACTCCATAGATGTAGACCATGGATAAACCGTGGTTTGTACAAACCTCCTTTGTGAATCCGGGCCATAATGTCTGAGTTCGCGAAAACCGAGTTATAATATATGTGAAGCTAAATAGTACAGACGAATTAAACGCAGAGAAAAAGAACACATGCACGAGGCATCAGTTAGAGCAATACCGTATGGATTTCACTCACGAATTATACAAACACTCATTAAATGCAATAATTGAATCATCAGAAGAAATCAATAGAAATGCTGCGACTTACTAAAGACTGCCACCATATGATGGACCGTGTGAACTCGGTCCACTGACCGGAAGTTTAATGACCTTATGTAACGGGAGACAATGGCATTACTGAATGTCGCTGACCTTTAAGTCTGACTGGACATGTACTGGTCTCGGGGGAGAATGACCGCTTACAACATTTTTTTTTTCACTCTCATTATTTAGCTCAGTCTTTCCATGCAATTGATTTATTATAATTGTTGTTTTGTTTGTATAATGTGTGATGTTTAATATATAATTGTGCATTAATATTGTAATCGCTGTTATAATAGTCTTACGATTAAAAGCATAATAATAATAATTATAATACTACTACTACTACTAATAATAATAATAATACAAATAATAATAGTAATAATAATAATAATAATAATAATATTATTATTAATAATACTACTACTACTAATAATAATAATAATTACAAGACTCATACATGATGGCAGATTGTTTAATTGTTTTCTTGTTCACCGATAAAGAAAGATACATTAATTGTTTTCTTCTTCATTTTATTCCACAATGGAACCGTTACTCAGCCAATGCCTGTTTTACAGACGGTCCCTGGAATAAAATATTACATCATAAATACAAATAAATCAAATACTATGTACTGACAATAATACATACAATGAATATATAGTACAATTCGAAACAATATAGCCATATTAAAGTAAACCTCATATAATAGTTAACATTCACATCATAACAGAATGGTACCGTTCACCGTCAACATTTCTTTAGAGTTGTATTATTTGTAGACTAGTAAGTTAAGTTCTGTACATTATAATACACAAGGATTGTTAGTATAGAATTTATGTATCCATGTGTATGTATATATTTATGTGATACATTAAATGGATCTAGTAACTTTGTTGACATGTCAGAAACTGTTGAATGGTTGATAAAATTGTAATGTGTACATTGGTGATCGGATATGTCCACTAAGTAACATGTGAACATTTTATGTTAAAGGGGTAGTACAGTTTTGGTAAGGCTGAACTTTAGTAACCAAACCTGGACAGTAACATTATAAACTAATAGTTATAACTCCACCATGCTAGAAAGGTATACAAAATTACAAACGACTACCGTATTTGTCGGTGTATTAACCGCTCCGGTGTATTAACCGCACCCCTAAAAAAAAATGTAAAAAACAAAACAAAAAAACAACAACAAAAGTGCGGCTAATACGGTCGTGTATTAACCGCACCCCCTTTTTTTGTTTGTTTTTTTTCGAAAAAAGGTGCGGTTAATACACCAGCAAATACGGGTACAGTAAAAGCCCATTATCATTCAAAAAGAGCCATTAAAACACAAGAGGGCGCTCTCTAAAAAGGCATTGGTTTTAACCATTTTTCATACAAAATTATGCATGTGATGTTTTATTAAAATAATTATTAAATAGAGAGATCATCAACAACTATTTAAAAAACGCTTTTGAAAATTTTTGAAAAAGTGTATGCATTTTTTTTGGATTTTTTGAAAAATTCATCTAATTATTTGGGCCCCAAATAATTATAAGATCATATATATTTATTGATATTTCAGCCGTTTCTGGACCGATTTTGACCAAATAAAGTTTATTCTGCCATTAAAATTGCATGTTCTCTCAAATTCGACACTCAGTTTTTCATTACCTCACAAAAAAAATTGTGATGTGCAGCGCCCTCTCTACCAAAACTAAACTACCCCTTTAAATGGATGTCAATATATGGCCGAGGAATGAGCGAAAATGCAAAGTGATATTTGCTAACTCATTGCACTGTTTTTGTGACTACACATAATTAAAAATCTGATCACTTCAATCGTAAATGTCTTTTTAACGAGAGGGAATTTCAAAAACCAAAACTTGTTCCATATTGCTAATTATGATAAACAAGGTATGAGAGAACCGCTAGAGTTCTAAGTACGTTTTGTAGATTTGGACAATGTTACTATTGATCACTTTATAAAGTGTAACCTTTAGAATGCGACGTCCACTTACAATTTTTATCATTCAGTCACATCCAAATAATATGTATTATGAATGTATGGAGACATTGGCATAATATGAAAACTCGTTTATTTATAATAATTAGAGGTATAGAATGATATTAATTGAACTTTCGCCCTTTTAACCGGAAGGTGACTGATTAATTTTTGTGTTTGTGTGTGTATCTTAGATACTAACTTTGTTAAAACTAATTTATTAAAATAGAAATGAACTGATCCCTGAACACGCTTGTCTTTTATGATGGTTAAATTATTGTTAACAAATCAGTAACAATAATATAAAACAAAACAACTAACGTTGGTCGTGACAGATAAGGCGAGCGTAACCGTTCAATCATCAAATTGTCATTAAATAATTCATCATTCATCGAGCAATAATCATCATGATACTTTTAACTAAAAAAAATATTAAAAAATGGGAAAGCAAAACTCATTTATATATTATATACATCAGCGCGACAATTCACTTAAGAGAGCCAATTCACCTAATTACTAATGGTTTATGATCTTTGTTCATATTGTATTGTGCAATATGGGAAGTGCGGTAAATTGGAATGTTTTATGCCCGAATAAACAATCAAATCGACCTTCGAAAGATGATTTAAAGGGATAGTTGAGTTTTGGTAGAGAGGGCGCTACACAAAATAATTTTTTGTGAGATAATGAAAAACTGAGTGTCAAATTTGAAAGAGCATACAATTTTAATGGCAGAATAAACTTTATTTGATCAAAATCGGTTCAGAAACGGCTGAAATATCCATAAACGTAACCATTTGTAATAAATGTGGGGCCCCACAAGTACAGTATTCGATCATTTTGAAAAGAGGTTTTTAGATAGTTGTTGATTATCTCTCTATCTAATCACCATTTCAACAATACATCACATGCACAATATTTTATTTAAAATGGTTTAAACAAATTCGTTTTTTGAAAGCGCCCTCTTTCGTTTTAACAGCGCTTTTGAATGATAACAGGCTTTTTACTTAGTCGTTTGTATTTTTTTTAAATTCCTTTTGAGCATGGTGGAGTTATAACTATCAGTTTGTAATGTTATGGTGCGGTTTTGGTTACTAAAATTCAGTTTGACGAAAACTGTATACTCTCTCTACCAGAACTCAACTATCCCTTTAACTTTTCTCTCGCACTGTCTCTTCTCTATCTGTTTTCCCCTCTAATTGTCAACTTTTTCGTTGTATCTATATATACTTTAAAGGAGTAGTTCAGTTTTGGTTTAGCAATAATATTTTGTGTGGTAATGAAAGTTAAAAAGTGTAAAATCTGCCAAAACACAACATCTTAATGACAGAATCAACTTTGTTTGATCAAAATCGGTTCTAACTGCTGAAATATCGATAAATACATGTATATCTGATCATGCTGATTGGAATAAAATAATGGTGAGGACCAACTTTTATTCAATAATTTCAGAAAATATTGATAAATGGTTTGAAAATTGTTTTGGATGAGTTCTTTATTGAAAAATTATTGTTACCAAACATCACATTTACATAATTTATTTTGATTAAAACATTGTTGAAACGTGATGTGTCTGGAAGGGGCCCTCTTGTGTTGGCAGCTGCTTTTTGAATGAAAACAGCCCTGTAAAATTAGCCGTTTATATGTTTTTCTACCATTCAAGCATAATTGAATTCTAAATGTTAGTTTTTAATTCTGTTTGACGAGAACTATACAATCCCTTTAATTATTATCAACCGGTTCTCTTTCTTTCTCTCAGCCCCACATTCGCCCTTTACTTTTTATATCCATGTTAATAATGAATACATCATTCCTGCATTATTTTCTAATGTATAATCTTGAATATAATGTACTAACTAAACGAATGCAGAGAATACTCTATTTATTAGTTACCATGGAATTACCGTGGATACAATAACTTAAAATGGTCGTTAAAAAACCATTAATACCCTGTTTTACCGTATGTATTATACAGTCTTCTTCTTTTTCGTTTACATGTATCCCCTGAAAACCACTTTCTCCCATCCTATCTCTGTCTAGTTCTGTATATAATGTTCTATTACTTTGACTATTTTGTGATTCATATTATTTTTGGTAACGTTGTTGTTGTTGTTTGGTACATAACTTTTTATTTAATCTCTTTCTCCGTCGTTCGTACCAATGCCAAGATCTCTTCTCGTGACTATATCGTTTTCTTACCCACCTTGTATCCCGTTAGCCACCCCCTCCCCCACCCCCCTCTCTTTCTTAGTAACAGAATCGTTTATCCCAATTTTTTAAAATTTGTTATTCCTTTTTCTATTTCACACTATTATTCCCTATACATCTCATTATCTCTATAGCTACCTCTTCACGTTAGTACATACTCCCCCCCCCCCCCCCCCCGTTTAACCATCCCTTTCCCCCTCTCCCCCCCTCTCTCCTCCTCTCTCTCTGACATTATCATCTTTACATCCGTCCCCTCTCTCTAGCTCGCCAACGTTGCACGGCAAATCGAGGTGCGAGATTAATTATTGACAAAATTGTATTTATATTCCGCCATTATCCAACCGGTTAGCCACGCTCCCCTACACTAAACGCAATTACGGGGATGAGCGTACACGCACAATACACTCAGAACGATATCCGAATGCTTTCTTATTATTATGTAGCCTATTGCACAGCGTGATAAATTGTGACTCCGCGGTTATTATGATTTAACTCGTACGGCGCCATGGTAAAGATTAGCATGGTATAATACACATCATGAAATAGACGCCTAAACCTTCTGATACGTTTAGCGGTTAACGGAGAATGAACAATGATAATATTACAAATCAAATTCTTTATTGTCTTTATTATCTGATTATAGTTTATACAGAGATATTATATTTTTGGAGGGAAACTTTTTAATTGGTTGAAGAAATAGAAATCTGTACAACGTCAGTTAAAAAATTGATGTTAATTATGAAGTCATTAATTATGTGTTTGTATGTGCAGGGGCTTGTTAGTTTGTGTGTGAATATTTGGGATACTTTGTGTGATTATAAGTTTCTTTTGTCAATATAACTTTCATCAACTGCCAATATTCCACATATCAAAACAATTTCCTGTCCAATGTTAAAATCATTATTTATATTATTCTTCCTCTCATATTATCCGATGATATTTTGACAATTTATTGTCAGAATTAAAAAGCTCGAATTGTCAATATTATATTACCTAGGCTATATATTTTGTTTTAAAAAATCGCAATATGTGGACGCCATGCAGTGACGAGACCACAAGACCAGGGGTGTCCGTCAATTTTCGAGGCCGAGACCAATACCACTAGTTTATTTGTGTAAGCGGGTGTAAACAAAACTGATCGTTTTCCCGAGCTGGTTTAGATGGACCTTTCTGAATTTCGGGGGGGGGGGGGGGGGGGGGGTGTGCGCACCCCTGGCTACGGGCCTGCTGAATTGTATGTTACAATCGATTGTATCTTTCTGCAACGGGGCCGTGGAGTGTTAAACAAAAAAGACAATTCCATGAGCGAAACTTATGGATATAATATTGGTGGCTCTAATGCCATGCATATTTTCTCTACTATACGCACTGGCATGATTAGGTGCGCCAGCGGTAGACGCACATCATGCTATAAGGGAATTTAGACGTCACAATGCCGTTACATAATATGCAAAAATCATTTTATTTTTAAGGACAATTATTAAAAAAAAAAAAAAAACCTATTTTTATTTTTTATTTCATAAAAAAAACCCCGAACCTTTCCGTCGAGCCGGATTTGAACCAGCGACCTAAGGATATCCAGCACCACACCTACAGTCTTCCGCTCTACCAACTGAGCTATCGACGGCTTGGTTATACGTAGCTAGCCTTAATTGGATCTATTTCGTCGGATAACTGAATCTAACAAATTTATAGATGAATAGAAAATGACAACATCCTTCATTATATCTACATTTCTAAACTACTTTCCATTTTATTAAATATTTTGGTGGTGGGTTGGAGCTGGACGATTGCCTTCTTGGCAACCGCTCGGTCAGACATATCTGGCTTGCCTGACATTGCTGAAAACACGTTACTCATGGCAGCGCAATGAATAGCTATGACATCACACTTCGAGTATGTATTGCTTTGTATCAGCATAGGCATGCGTCTATTGTATATCAGTGACGTATTTTCGTGGGGGCGGGGGCTGGCAAGCATGGCAAGGGAAACTGAAAAATTGTAACCACTAAGACATGAAAAGCGTTTCAATCTTTTGTTAGCCAATATATACCATAATTATTGTAGCAACTCCAAGCTCTCTCCATCTGTATGCCGGCACTTTTCATAAAACAAATAACTTTCTCACTTATTATAGGAAATATTCTACAAACATAATATTTATATAAAATAAATGAATTGATGGTCGACAACATGACAAAGAAGATCATCTGTGATCTTGGTCATTTTCCCGTCACGCGTCATTCCATGAACAACGGATACTCTTCACCTTACACCTATACCGGCACATCGCGTTAACACGCACGCCTAATCTAGGGGCAACTTGCGCGGCATGCATGGCCTCAGTTCGATGTAACACTTTTATTTAGACTAGTGTGAACTTGGTCATGGGATAGCAACTATCTTGAACAAACATCCAGCGAAGGTATTCAGTCGACCATGACTTAGCGTCATCATCATTTTTTCTTCTTCTTACCAGCAAAAGATCATTATAAAACTAAATATAACATGTTCGCAGCATAACTCAAGCGAAATGTCTACAAAAACATGGCAAAAAATAAGATGTAAGAAAGTAGTAGTTCCGGGAGACTTATTACAACTAATAAAAATCAAATATTAACGAATGATTTTGTTTACAGTTCCGGAGCGGTGAATTCCCCCCCAATTTCACTTCAAGATTATCGGAAAAGAAATAAATTGACTGATCACTAATAATATATCACTTCATATAATATTCCCCCAACGATATTTCATATCTTTGCGGCATGGAATAAGAAGTCCATGACTTGATTAAGGGTTTCATATCGTGTAACTCTTGTAATGACATTCGCACGTGCCCCTGTAAAGGTCAAATATTATGTCTTCTTTTTCGTCCAAATAATTCATCATCGGCGGTCATGCAGGCATGACGTAATCCCATCTAGCAAGGAAACATGACAATATTTTGTTGGAAGACGAATAATTCGTTGTCCTCAGTTATAGACCGGCTGCCCAGAGCAGTTTGGTGATTTAAAGCTAAATAACAGTATTGGAAACAACACATGAAATACACGCGTTTATCACCTACGTGGCCCCTCTATAATATACTACACTGTTAAAACGCTGTGTAAACAAATTCAACAACTTTTTGAACATTTTCAACAACCGCTGTTTAACATATGAACTATCCAACTGTTACAACCCCAGTTGTTTAAAGTTTACACAACTGTTGTTTTAATTTTTTCAACAACTGTTGTTTAGAATAAATTTCAACAACCCTGTTGTTGAAATAGCAAATACAAAAAGGATTG
This sequence comes from Echinarachnius parma, assembly GCA_037951105.1. Lineage (NCBI taxonomy): Eukaryota > Metazoa > Echinodermata > Echinoidea > Clypeasteroida > Echinarachniidae > Echinarachnius > Echinarachnius parma. The sequence goes on along the minus strand of JBAMJV010010926.1, from coordinate 40,260 downwards.
TACTAAAAAGCGGCAATGTCGGAATAGAACCGGGGGTCTTTGGGTTATAGTCTAACACGCTACTGACTGCGCTAACCGTCGGTTCGCTTGGTCTGCTGGGGGACAAAAGGGGTTTTGTCGCGGTGATTTCGCGGTCGAAACTATTACGTGATTTAACACTTGTCAACAACGCTTGAACAATGGCCGCTTTACACAACCCTTCTTTGTACAACTTGTTATGCTATACATAAAGTTGTATAAAAATATTCAACAACCATTTTTACACAGCGTTTTTTTTACACAGCGTTTTAACAGTGTTATAGGAGCAAGCCTCCAAAAATACCCCTTATACATCTACTTAATTGTAGAGGTAACGTTCTATATTGTCACAAAGAAACTAATAAGTATTTTAAAATGATTGAAATGATGGTAACTCTGTATACTTAATTCTGTTATCAGATATTGGTACCATGATCGTACAACGAAAATGCTTTTAATAGTCACTATATAATTATTCATATGTCTATTCATATGTCGCACAACCTCTTACGTATAACTTGTTTAAATCAGTTTAGACACTTATAACCTGTTACGAAAAACTGGATGTTTACAACATTGTAAACATTCCATTTGATTTTTCTGAATCAGTCTTATGTCACATAAATGTTCAGCATTCTGATTAAATCATATATGATTACTAGTTGTGATTTCAGTTATGATTGCTAATTTGCTATTCAATAAACCATGCATCATGATGAATGAATTAAAACGGCAGATCTTACTAACAATAAACTGATTAAAAAAATACTTTATCATCGCTAGATTTAAAGGGGCCCTGCAACCCAAATGCATGTTGACCTCTGTTCATCTGTATTAGTGTACACATTCAATATTTGTAAACGGTTTGACCCAAATATGTTTTGTATATTTTTAAACATTTTATCATTTATTTGTCTTCATGTTGCTAAGCCCCACCTCCTAAAAAACCCTCCAGAGCATATTCTATTGTTGACCTGCAGTGACATCATTTGTCAATCACTGGTCAGCTACCATGAGATTAACAAAAGATGAAAGTACAACAAGAACATCCACACAAAAGCATGCCCTGCATACCTCCATGCAATAGCTTAGACAGTGCTTTTCTTCTGACATAGCAACAGCTATTGTAATTGAAGTTGTGTGAGTTGGTATTCTATTCAACCATGTGATGCTATTGTGATTAGGCTAATCACAATAGCATGGTAGCTGACCAGAAAAAGACAAATGATGTCACTGCAGGTCAACAATAGAATTTGCTCTGAAGGGTTTTTTAGGAGGTGGGGCTTAGCAACATGAAGACAAATAAATGATAAAATGTTTGAAAATATACAAAACATATTTGGGTCAAACCGTTTACAAATATTGAATGTGTACACTAATACAGATGAACAGAGGTCAACATGCATTTGGGTTGCAGGGCCCCTTTAAGGTGAATCTGATCGTAAGTTATGACTTTTAATTTGAATCTAATTAAAATCGTATCATTTTTTTGGTCATAAACGTGTTTAATCGGCGAAAGAAATCTTTGTGTGTGTGTAATTTTGACCCAGACGAGATGGGGGTTAAGCTCAGTCAGAGCTCACATTGATAATGATTTCATTTTTCAGACACGCACCCATATAATATAATCGATGTGAATCCTTCGATTGGTGCATGATGAAAGAGAGTTTACGCCTGGATGTGCCCAAGTCATATACATGTATACGTCCACACAATCACGGAGGAGAAATGTACCGTCCGTCCGTCCGTCCCATCTCAACCACCCCTTTCTTCAAATCAATTAAAATGCGAGTGCGGAGCTGCAAGACGAATACTCGGGAGAGAATAACTGCGCGAAATAAAAAATAAGTAGAAAAGTCACTGCACTTTTTACTTCCAGGGTTCGAGTTCATCATTCATTCTATACACTCACATTTTTCTGTTTTTCCATCTTGGTCTATAAATTATAGCTTGTGTAGTTGTAGTTGTTGTTGTTGGGCCTTCTGTTTCCATGCACGATCCTTACAGTGACATGACTCCATAGTTGTTATTTTTCTTCAGTCTTTCCTCATTTCTTTCTCTCTTTCCCCCTCTCTCTCGATATGACTATATATACCCCATCCGCTCGTTGCGTTTCCGACCCCTTTAGTCCCACGCGCACTCAATCGTGTATGACGCGCCCCGGTGTGACAGTTTAATGGCGATTATATTCACTGCAAAGCCTTGTTTCTCTTTGAGCGCGAGCCTAGTTGCCATCTTTAACGAGACCTGACAAATTTAATAATCTCGATTCACTTTTTTTTCGATGGAACAAAACAAAAAGGGAAAAGAATGCTTTTAGAACGTCATATATTCGCTCATTTATTCGCGTCAATGCGTCGAAATTGTGTTGATATAACTTACCCTCGTATTACTTTTTCGTTAATTGCGTTTTCGTATCACTGATATAGCTCTCGAGTTAGACATTCATTAAAAAAAAAACTTGTCCAAGGATGACCCCAGATTTATCGATCGATAGCAAATTGAATTTTTAATTTTCAACCTAAATGTCATTACCTAATACCTAGATATATGATAAATAGGGCAAACTACAGGGATGAATGTGTCAATGAACTGGGCTATATACTAGGTGTACAGTATGTATGTGAAGCTTTTGTTTTAAAAGAATCTTAATTATCATATGTTTATGAAGGTGATTTGGATTATTTGGTAGAATTAAGAGGTAAAGGCTGAGGGATAATTCGAAAAAGGGGGAAAAGGAATGAAAAACGTATAATGTATGTGAGAGAAATAAAAAATAACGGAGGAAAGAAAGCCGAACATAATGTATGTAACTTTATAATGTATTACAATTTATGTAAGTTTTGTATTAAACTCAGAATTACAGTTTGTGTCGAACAGAATTTTAGTAACTAAAACTCATTAAAAACCAACAATTATAATACAAATATGCTTGAATGGTATAGTAAAAACATATACACTGTGAAGTAACAGGACTGTTTTTATTCCAAAAGCAGTCGGTAACACAAGAGGGCGCATTCCAGACATGAGTATTAACACGGTCATAGGATTCAACGCTAGCTCAGGCACATGGTGATCAGAAACTCAAACTATATAGCCATGATAGCATGAGAGGAAAAATGAAAAACGTATCAAGTATTTTAAAAAGGTACATTATTATTATACAATGCACACCCCAAAACGAGACACCGCGCATCACTAGTGCTTCAATGACCCGAGTGGATGCCTTCACATCTGCATGACTGTCTTGTTACCAATACCCAGGTAGCAAGCCAACGTTGGACCAACGTCGGAAACTTGCAAACTCGTTGGAACCCGTTGGACGTTGGACAATCTTGTTGGATCAACGTTGGACCAACATCGGTAACTCGCAGTGAAAAAGAAGTTGGACAATCTCGTTGGACCAACGTTGGACCAACATCGGTAACTCGCAGTGAAATGTACGTTGGACAATCTCGTTGGACCAACGTTGGATCAACATCATTAACTCGCAGTGAAATAGACGTTGGACAATTTCGTTGGACTAACGTTGGATCAACATCGGTAACTCGCAGTGAAAAAGACGTTGGACAATCTCGTTGGACCAACGTTGGACCAACATCGGTAACTCGCAGTGAAAAAGACGTTGGACAATCTTGTTGGACCAACATTGGACCAACATCGGTAACTCGCAGTGAAATGGACGTTGGACAATCTTGTTGGACCAACGTTGGATCAACATCGGTAACTCGCAGTGAAAAAGACGTTGGACAATCTCGTTGGACCAACGTTGGACCAACATCGGTAACTCGCAGTGAAAAAGACATTGGACAATCTCGTTGGACCAACATTGGACCAACATCGGTAACTCGCAGTGAAATGGACGTTGGACAATCTTGTTGGACCAACGTTGGACCAACATCGGTAACTCGCAGTGAAAAAGACGTCGGACAATCTCGTTGGACCAACGTTGGACCAACATCGGGAACTCGCAGTGAAATGGACGTTGTACAATCTTGTTGGACCAACGTTGGACCAACATCGGTAACTCGCAGTGAAGAAGACGTCGGACAATCTCGTTGGACCAACGTTGGACCAACATCGGTAACTCGCAGTGAAATGGACGTTGGACAATCTCGTTGGACCAACGGTGGACCAACATCGGTAACTCGCAGTGAAATTGACGTTGGACAATCTCGTTGGAGCAACGCTGGACCAACATCGGTAACTCGCAGTGAAAAAGACGTTGGACAATCTTGTTGGACCAACGTTGGATCAACATCGGTACCTCGCAGTGAAAAAGACGTTGGACAATCTCGTTGGACCAACGTTGGATCAACATCGGTAATTCGCAGTGAAAAAGACGGACAATCTCGTTAGACCAACAGTAATGAGCGGACTCAAGTAGAATTACAATCATAAATAGAAGTGCGCCATCCCCGGTGAATTACCATATAGGATCGATATGTATATTATCGGGTGTCAAGAGACCATGTATGAGTTGGGCCATCGATCTACAAGCAGTTAATAAAGTAAGCTTTCAACTATACTCGTGTGCCTACTTGTATTATATTACAACATGGTGTCTGAAGTGAAAGTGACTGTATGTCTGATTCGATTCGCCATGACCTGTGTTGTAGAAACGCTAATTTGAATCCATTTTGGGAGGCGAGCTTCACGGTTGATGTGTGACCGGATATACCATCCAGAAAACGCTTTATTGAGAACTGTACTGTTCGTTATCAACGGTGCATAGCTAGTAGGAAGAAAGAGCTCCAGAAGAGGCAGAAGCGATACTATGATCAGGGTGCCAAGTCGCTGCCGGTGTTGAAGTCTGGAGAACGTGTGTACTACCAAGTGGGAAAAGAATGGAAACCTGGCGTAGTGACAACTCAAGATTCAACGCCCCGCTCGTACCACATCCAGAGTGAGAAAGGTGGGCGGTATCGCCGGAACAGACATCATCTAAAGAAGCGTCGCGCACCTGAAGGTAACATCCATGTTCCAGTAAACGAGGAAACGGAGTTCCCAGAAGCGTGCTGGAGTGAGGTGAAGCCGCCCTCGCAAGAACGTGACAGGCGCTACCCACTTCGACGTCTACTCTCAGACCCCCGGATAGATTAGATTTGTGATAGAGATGAATACCATTTAGGGCAGAATAATCCCTTGGTATCATCTAGGCGTTGGGTAGTCCACCCTGGCACTAGCACGTTAAACCATTTTGCATAAGGTAAATGTCGGTCTTACATAGGGGATGACAACCGTACGAAAGGGGCAGAATAATCCCCTGGTTCCATCTTCTGGGTGTCGGGTAGTCTACCCTGACACTCAAGTTTGTAATTTACCAGTATTTATTATTGTTATGCCAGAGTTACACATGGCATTTCGCCTACTTGTATTATATTACAACACCAACGATGGATCAACATCGGTAACTCAAAGTGAAATGGAGGTTGGACAATCTCGTTAGAGCAACGTTGGATCGACATCGGTAACCCACAGTGAAACGTTCGTTAATCCAACGAGAATCCAACATTTCACATCTGTTGTTCACTACATGTAGCTGTTATGTTAGAAAAGGTAATTTTTTTACTCGTAGCACAGGTGGTCAAAACCCCCTTGCATAATAAAAGGATTTAAAATTAGCTGCTGAAAGCAGGATGTATGCCATCGTTGGATCAACGTTGGTTCAACGTTGGATGAACGTTGGTTATTATTCATGAATATTCATGAGTGGTTATCATTGACTGCAAAAAGCATTAATAATCATGTTATTTGATTGTTCAGAATGAATCCAATGTTATTATTTACTCATTATTTGAAATATATGTTAGTTATTTATCAACAAAAAACATTCTAAAGGTTTGTTTCCATGATGTATTTGTGTAAATTCTTAAAACTTTATCCAAACATTCAACTTTATCGAAATACCAACCATCAAACAAATATTAACACAGAAGCTAGGTTATATAAAGCTGAGTGGATGATGTAGATGTAGTGAGTGTAGGAATAGGAATAGGACTATATGGATAGGAATAGGACTAGGAATAGGGTTAGGGTTAGTCTTAGGTAAAGGGAAAACTAGGATAGGATGTTCTAGATATCACCAATAGGCGTGTCATATGAATATTAATTTAATTTTTTTAGTACGGTGAGACGTTGGTCCAATGTTGGACCAACGTTGGACCAACGTTGGATCAACGTTGGACCAACGTTGGAGAAATGTTGGTGAATTACGCTGGACCAACGTTGGATGCTTGTTGGAGACATGTTGGATGCTTGTTGGAGACATGTTGGATGCTTGTTGGATGAGTGTTGGAGACATGTTGGATGCTTGTTGGAAATATGGTGGATGCTTGTTGGACACATGTTGCTTTGACGTTGGATCAACGTTTGCGTACGCCCAACCAACGCTGCTCCAACGTTGGCGAATACAAAATACCAACCTTGGATCAACGTTGGAAAAGCGTTGGTCCAACGTTGACAAATGACAACTTTCCAACGATGGACCAACGTTGATCCAACGTTGGTATTTTGTTTTCGCCAACGTTGGAGCAGCGTTGTTTGGGCGTACGCAAGCAACGTTGGTCCAACGTTGCCGGACAACGTTGGACCAACGTTGCCGAAAAAATTGGACAACGTTGGTCCAACGTTGGACCAACGTTGGCTTGCTACCTGGGTAGTGGAAGCTTGCCAATGAGATGTGCCTTGATCGTACCTTCGTCTTGCTCGAGTGAGAAGTTATTTCGTTATGAAATGATATGATATATATGAAATGTTTGATAAATATGTGTACATGTCATTTATAGTAGAATCAGCAAAATGAAACGACGCAATGCGCACCCCGAACCGAGACACCGCGCATCACTAGTGCTTCAATGACCCGAATAGATGCCTTTACATCTGCACGACCATGATGACCGTCTTTTCGCCATCGGGGAAAGCTTGTCAAGGAGTCGTGCCGCAATTGGATCATTGCTGTGGTTCTTGGCCGAAAAGGGAAGTTATGGCTACTAAAAACTATATTCTACAACTGGAACAATCATAATAAAAAGACAAAACAAGTTTGATAAATATGTGTACAAAGTAGAATCAGCAAAATGAAACGATACAATGCGCACCCCGAAACGAGACACCGCGCACCACTAGTGCTTCAATGACCCGAGTGCATGGAGCCGTCACATATACATGACTGTCTTTCTATCATTAGTGGAATCTCGTCGAGGAGTCGTGCCTCAATGGGACCTTTGCCTTGGACCTTGGTCGAGAAGGGAAGTTATGGCGTTACGATATTCTACAACTAGAACAATCATATACAAATCCATCATTTAGTGGAAACTTGTCAATGAGTCGTTTATTGATCGTACCTTTGACTTGCTTGAGTGAAGAGTCATTTCGTTATGATGGTTCTGTAAATGGAACGCTCATGTAGAGAAGGTGAACTGTTTGATAAATATGTGTACAAAGTAGAATAAGCAAAATGAAACGATGCAATGCGCACCCTGAAACGAGACACCGCGCATCACTAGTGCTTCAATGACCCGAGTGGATACCGTCACATCTGCGTGACCACGTGACTGCAGGTTCTACCTTTATCTTGATCCAGAAAGAAGTTATGTGGAATACTGACATCTCTGCAACTGGAATACTCATCTTGTTAATGTCATGTCTTATTAAACAAGAACAAATCACTGCAAAGATCTGCAAAAAACAGTAAATAAAATAAGCAAAAAATAACAACTTCTACGGTCAAAATTATTCATGATCATGATTATAATTATAGCTGATTAAATTCGTATTTAAAAACTTCTTACATGTTATTTTTTATAAGTATTCGCATTTCCAACGGCAATAAACAAAATGTATGCATAATAATTCGAATAAATGGACGATCAAGTGAAACAAAATCCGTATTATATATACTATTAAACTCTAAAATTTAGATCAACACACATGTAAAAAGAAATTTAATAACTGTCTTGATGTGGAGAATGAATAACTAGTGTCAAATTTATGATTCAAAAGGATAGTGAAATGCGTGGAATCAATTATGAATGTAAAGTGGGGTTCTCAATAATTGACTCGTCACTATATTAACGATTAATAATAGGCTCGATTAATAGAATACGTGAACAGCTCGATGATATTAAATTTATAATACAGAATAGAAAGATGAATTCGTGAAGAGAAACTGCTTATTATTGTCGAGAGAATCTCCCCATTAGTAAATTTCGATTAGCCAAACGAGCATTTGAATAATAATTACTCTTTCACCGACAAATTGTAACGAAACGTACGTGACCATTTAATTTATTTTATCTTGTCTGTTTATTTCATTTCGATTATACTCTCTCTCTCATTCCCTCTTTCCCTCACTTTCTCAGGGGGAAGGGGGGGGGGGGGGTAGTAGCGTGTTCGGACTGATTGGGGGCACTCGATTTATCGGAGGGGGGCACACTTTACGTCTTTCTTTTTTTTAATATAAAGTTATAATACATTTTATATAGTTTTTGTCGAATAACTATAATTATTATCTTTTATTTATTTTATATATATATTTGTTATTTATTTATTTATTTATTTATTATTATTATTAAATTTTTTTTTTTTTTTGGGGGGGGGGGGGGGCGTAAGTGCCCCCTGTCCCTCGTGGCTACGCCATCGCACTATCTGTCATTCCATCTGATCGTTCCGTTCAATAATGAATGCCATCTTGAAATATGTTTTTTATTTGTGTCACACCATTCAGGCCTCATTTCATCTCCAATTGTCGGTCCATCGGCGTCACCTCTCGCTTTTGTTTCCAATTGCCCCTTCGTATTAGCGATGTGCGGCGCATGATGATGAAAGTTATATCTCAATCTGGCGTAGATAAGGAGAACGGGGGCGTACGGTACCCCCCTCCCCCCTTTTCGGAATTATAGCGCCCCCATTCCCCTTTGGAGCCATTGTTGGTAAAAGTAAACAAAATAAAATAAAGTAAAGACACATGTCCCAACACGTCGCGTTTATATCCAATTGCCTCTTCGTTAAAGCTATGCGGTGCATGATGATAAAATTATCATCTCAATCTGGTGTAGAAGGACGAGGGCAGTCGAGCCCCCCCCCCTCCCCCCTCCCCCCCCCCCCCCCCTCTTTACCGGAACGTGTGTTACAGTGTGAATACAGTATCAACTCATTTATTTTGTATTAAGTCTTATTTAAACAGGGTGGCCCCATCAGTGATCAAGCACTGTTTTCCAGGGGGCCAGGGCCTGTGTATAGAACATGCTCAATACGAACGTTTTATAACAGTATCGACACTCATCACACTGTGAACATACTATGGACACACTGTGCTCACCCTGTGTTCACACTGTGAGCATCATGTGGCCTTTCCGGTTATGGCCTGTCGGAATTATAGCGCCCCTCCCTCTTTGGCAACGTTTGAAGCCCTTGTTGGTCAAACATATATGTTATACATGCAGATTAAACCATACCCAGTTTTAGCTCACCCCCTAATGGGGGAAACTCTATCCCCCCCCCCCCCTTTTTTTACTCGTATTGGTTGTTGAACCTCTCTCTACACCACTGCTTTATATTCCTGTCATTCGTTACTTCGAACCCATCTGTTCTATTAGTTCCGAGTCATTTGGTCGAAAGGGCGCCAAAATTGTCGCACAATGGAAGAAACCCACGAAATGTTCGTGCCAAAACCATATACAAGTAAGTAACACAATGCCAGCTATACATCTAATTTATATGCATTTATTATTGCCCTACAATTAAAGACAGCTTATTAAGCTGCACCAAGTCATTACTTCGTGTGGCAACAGTTTTCTAATATTAATTGGACAGTTCTGGAGATGATTATTAATTCAGTGTCTCCAAATATAGCGGCATTTTTAATTCAAATTAAATTGGAAAGTCGTCACGAACCTGTAAATCTAATGACTGGCAAGCAGTACGAACTCAGTTATCATGTTTATAATATTGGAGCACGGTGTAATATATAAAGCCCTCAAAATAAGTTCCGCAATTCAAGTTTGAGCGTTCATATCTCTATTGTAATTTTATTTTCTTACATGAATATGGTATAATTGAAAAGCATGTTTATTTACAAAATGTACCCAGGCGGGCATTGCACCCATGATCTTTGCATTGAAACATGAAGGCCCGAACCAATATACCCCGACATTACTTACCATCATGAAACAACCCATCATATAGGCATATATTAATGAATAATAATAATAATATAGTTTCTTATAAATTATGTTCCATATAGCGCTTTACACTATTATTACCCCGGTCATAGGTTACAATGCAAACCAGCACACACATTGTTTGCACCATCTCCACTCCCTGGGGAGCATTCCTTCCAAGCGGCTCATGGGCGTTGAGAAGATCATTCACTTGTACAGGTTTATCTTCTCTATCATGACTAAGAAAAGCTTTATATACACGCCCCATCCCCATGAGACACAGAAACGCATGCTGAAGGACAGACACACGCACGTGCATGCCGCGGCTGGGAATCGAACCCACGACCTACGCATCGAAAGACTAAGACCCGAACCAATATACCACGACACTCCCACATATATAAACATGTATAATACAAATCACCTTCAAAATATCCATGTCACTTGCGCTCTTCTTTCATGTATTGATATCATGTCTAAGAAACTGTAAAAATAAAACCATAATATTAGTTTAACGATGCATCGTTCATGTGAACAGTTGAAGAGTGATGTCCAATTTGAAGAAGACAAAAATACAATACAGACTAATTCAGCCCTACTTAGTTTAAAGCTTATTAGATAGATTGTAATAGATATCAGAAGGAGATTCGAAGTCATCTCTGTATTCTATAACAAAATACTTCAGTTTGGATCCAGGGTGAAATCCAATTGAATTAGTCTAATTCCTCGCGTACACGGTTTGCCGCCAAGGCGAAAAAGATTCGACAGACAAATCGCGCTTATTTGAAACCAGATGTAACAATAAGGTAGAACCGTATTAGACGAAATTCTAAGAAGCAGTGGGAAGGCTATCTTTGGCCATTGGTGTTAATGCCAGAGTGAAGTATAAAGTAGGTGTAACAATTCATTTTTAAGGGGCAGTTTAATCAATTTAAAATCAATAACTAATTATGCAACCTGAAAGGAAGCCCTTTATAATTATTATTTTTACGGGTATCGTTTTGGCATCGTACATAATTATTTTATCCCGTTCTTCATGCTCTTCATGGAGTAAAGAATGGGGAGGGGAGTTGTGGTTCTTGCCCCCACCCCCCTTATACTGCAAGCTCACAAACGGTGTAAAAAGAAATGAACACACAATAATAATCAATGAACGCTGTGAATTCAATGCCAACGATTCTATGCAACGTTCAACATTCAAGGAAAAGCGGGCTTTGCGGATGATAATTGAGTTTCATCTTTAAACCGAATCGATAGCTCGCCTGAGCCCGTTGCCTCTGCCGTTCATCCCCCACGTAATGTGAACGGGATGTTCGCGACATCTGGGTCGAGATGATGTCATCGGTTTTAGAATCAGCTATATGGCGTAGCCATGTTTGGTTATTGTATTGCTTGGGAGGGGGCAATAAGGGGGTGGGGGAGGGGGTCACACGAGGGACAGCCTATGCCAAAATACCCCCCCCCCCCCACAAAAAAAAGAAAAGAAAAAGGTTCCCCAAAAAAGAACAAAACAAACCAAAAACAAACAAACAAACATAATATATATTTTACAGTCACACATGTGTAATATTTCAGTAATGTATGTTCCACTAATGTTTTCTATTTTCTTGTCAATTTATTGGGGGGGGGGGGGGGGGTGGGGGGAGGGATATTTACTTACTTACTTGTTTACTTGTTTGTAGAGACTGGAAGCTAAACTTATTTGTCCCTCTTTGAAGATCCATCCAATCTGAGATATGGTCCATACTTCAGGGGATGATCTTTCCAGTGCTTTTCTAATGCCGACTTGAATTGTCGAAGCATATGCCCCCCCCCCCCCCCCCCCCCCATAGTGACCACCAAAAGGAATCAAGAAAAGTGACCACTGTAGGTAGGTGACATCTATTATTATAATAGACAGGTTTAAATACATAACATTTTGTTTTAAATTTAATTCACTTACTGGTGGCCACTATCTAGTTAGTTGGCTGATAAAGACAGGTGGCCGCTAAGACAAGTTGAATGTTTGTACTGTAATATTCATTAGGGTGGGAGTGGGTGTGCACTCTAAAAACACCCGGGTCAGACTGACCTGGAAAAGAGTCCGGAATAGGGTCATGAAGACCCGGAATGGGGTCACATCTGACCCCATTCCGAGTCATTTCTTGACCCGGAATGGAGTATTCGGATGTGCAGTATTCGGGTGTGGGATCGAGTGTGTAGGGAGTAGGCAAAACTGTTTGTGGAGGAGTTGGGGAGGGGTGGGGTGGGGGTAAATGCCCCTTTGCTCCTATATATAGATATAGACAACTACAATGGTGTCTGTTTAGTCCAGTTAGTTGTCCCACATCCACCAATCTATATAAAGTGATCATATTTTTACATCTAATCAAGGAAAAAAACACTGAAATTATTAATGTCCGTGGTGATGTATACGTAGTGGATGTGAAAACATTTTATACAATCATCGTTTGTCACATGGAACATGAAATAATTATAAAACGTTTAATAATGCAATACACCCTTCTACCACTACCAGGCGTTAATAATACCTCGTACTTAAAAAGCTGTCTAATTTTAGACACACTTAATTGCATGAATTACTTGACACTATTATTGGTTCATGTTCTATTTGCAGAGGCGATAATGCATTATATTATTTCAGAATGTAAAACCAAAAATCCATAACTCTTACTTTTTCTTTTTTTAAAGGCTGCTAGTAAAATTAATCCAGGTAGTTAAAGGTTTGAACACTCGTAACTCTTGGCGCAAACATAATCGTATACACCTGTCAACTTTTGCTATAATGGCGAAGCAGACAACTCCAGTTGTTGCATTCGTGAGGCTTACAAAAATCTATAATCGAATCATATAATCAGAGGTCTTCTAAGGTTCACCGAAAATTAAGCCTTTGACCATGGTCATAATTATGTTCTTCTGTTTGCTCCAAATCCTTTCGAAATAGATTACAGGGTCATATCATTCTCCAATCTCAAGCAAACATACCAGGCGCGCAAGAATATCAATATCACTAATTACTATAAAAGTGTAAGCAATTTGTTTAGACCGTGACCTTGTTCTCTATGTTCAGGAAATGTTTAATAGAATTAGCTAATGATAGTAATCCTACATAATTATGACATCATTTTGCCATTATAGCAGAGCGGCTGAAAAACCGATATAAGTTTTTGTCAAAGGGATAGAACAGGCTTGGTGTATAGAGTGCGTTTCAATAAATAATTTGTTTGTGAGGTAATGAAAAACTATGTATACAAATTGAAAGGACACATCATTCTAAAGACAAAGTGAACTTTGTTTGATCAAAATCGGTTCATAAACAGCTGAAATATGCAAAAATATATCCGATTGGAATAAATGTTGGGCCCCGACATTATCAGCTGCTGATTCTTTAGTCATGATTAAGGGCTGAAAATTGTGTGTGTGAACACGGGGTAATATATCTACGATCTACGATCATGGGGACATAAAGATTATCATGTTTGTTGGATTTTTGAATGAAAATGAAGAAACATAATTATATTACTTTAATACACATTTATCTCACCTGGATTATTGAACAATACCTGGAAGATCACATGAGGTGCATCAGGGGAGCATAGAGGGGTCAGAGTTATCGTGGTTAGGGCCATGGTCGACAATGCTTTAACCCAATTACGGGAAGTTCTCGTGTAAAAGGTGAATCACAGAAACACGATTAGCCCATTTTGTTTTCTACTCGGTCTTAAAATGTGACCTAGATTTCAAAGGGCTGCATGTGGGGTTGTAAAATGTGAGTTGTTAACGTTTTAGGAATGCTAACTAAACCCGTTATAATAATTGTCTTAATGTCTTTCAATAGTGGGATCGATTATCAAGTATGAATATTAGACCTGGGCCCCGGTGCAGAAAGAAATACAATCGATTGTATACGTTACAATTAATTGTAAGTCAGAACATTTGCGCGTTTCAACCAATCAGATCTCCGGATTTAGAACACATGATCTGACTTACAATTAAGTGTAACTTACAATCGATTGCATCTCTTTCTGCGACGGGGCCCTGGTCATCTGTGCACATTTCAAAACCTGCACAATTCGACCGTGCACCGTATCAACTCCCAGTGGAACATATACTAGCCGTGAGCAACATTGTCATGCTTGTTGGCGCATCATGATAATGTACACCCGACCAAGGTACCCAATTTTTACTCCTGGGTAGAGGGCACAAATGTTTGCCGGGACATCGATAGATTTCGAACCAGGGAACCCATGATTTGGAGTCATATTACAAAAAGGGCGTATAGCTTTAATCTGAATTATCTATAAAGATGAACAAATGCACTGAGTAATAGCAACAGCGAAATAATCAATAAGCCGATATGTAACGTGTCAAAAAATTAAGGATTTGGTAGAAGTATAGGTAATATAAGACAATAAATCTAAATTTTCTCGATCTCTGAGTTATTCATTTGTTTATATTGCAAAATTACATTGTTGTAATGTAATTTTGTAATTGGGTTATATACTATTTTGCGTTGTAATTCTTCTCCTTTTCTTGCTTTGATACATTTTGAGCACGACTACTCTCGAAATCCAAACAGTAACAAGAGTACTGGTCCAGGCGAACAAAGGATGGATAAAAGAGCAAAATTAATTATCGAGTTGAGCCAAACTTTACTTTTTAAAATGTTTGGCGTTGCACAATACTTTCTTCTGAAAGGAAATGGCGATCTTTACAAATTTGTATAATATTGTAGAAAAACCTCCAATAATTTAGCCTTCATGTAGACATAATATAATAACACAATTTAACACACATAATACACAATAAATCAGCTTTTTTCTGCTATTAAACGTGCCATTTTAACCGCCACCTAATATATACCACCCTTTAAGTCGACCGCGCGCTCTCCGCTCGTTTTCCCTGCGGCTATGCGTGTGCGTTCCACTTGTAAGGATTCAGTCTTACATAAACCCACCCGCCAATGAAACTGTCACCCTCACTTAAATAGAGACGTGTTTTTTCGCCAAAAAAAAGAGAGTCAGAACTGACAATATTTATTATAAAATACACGCATATATTACAAAGACCGCTGTGTGGTAAAATATCCATTATGTTTTATAAGGGTCCTTGTCTGTTTGTTGGGAGTTTGTTTTATTATCCGCGGGTGTACGCGTATAGGTTAAGTTCATCGTAAGGAAATTGGCAATACGTCATTAATAATAAAAACATGTCAAAATTCGAACGCAGAATGAGTTTAAAGTTGCACTTTTACATATTTTCGAAATTGGTTAAATTGCGCTGCTTTTTAAACAGATATAAATGTAGACCTATATAGATCTGGAACCCATCTTCTAATCCATCGTGAATCATGGTATATACGATTGTCAAACGTCAAACCAAGTGAATTTGAAGTATTTTAAACGATTGTCTCTCGCAACTTTAGCACGAATCAGGTTCACCATAGCCATTATATAGTAAGTCAAGTTAAACAATAATTATATCAATCTATTATTATTAACAAGTGACAGTCTAATATTTTGTGTATATAATTTGTTATGGTTTGTATAATTATAACTCCATCTACAGTTATTTTGTGTATATAATTTGTTATGGTTTGTATAATTATAACTCCATCTACAGTTATACCTCCCACGTGTCCCATATAAAATCATTGTAAAAACTCTTGGACGCGGGTGGGAGGGAGGGGGTGGTGGCGCGGATGTAGCCCCCTACACCATCCCCCGCCCCCTCTACCGCTTCGTACGCCTATATCATGTCTATGACTCTCTTTTTTTGCATCTACTTATTGTTTTAGTTTAAAGGGATCTATATAGTAACTTTATTGACATGTATGTGAACAAAAATGTTTGATACAAATGTGTACTTCTGCATGTGATATGATATGTCCACTGAGTGAATTGTGAAAATTCCATGGTAAATGAATGTCATTATGACCGAGTAATGATCAAAAATTCAAAGTGATATTTGCTAACTCATTGCACTGACTTTGTACACAGTTATAATTATCCACTAGATAATGATAAATCTGAATACTTCAATTATACATAAATTTGGAAAACCCTATAAGCTGCTCCATGAACGAATGAGATGAGGTATCTGGGAACCGCTATAGAGTTTCAAGTATACGTTTTGAGGATTTGACAATGTTACTAGATCCCTTCAAGATGGTGATGAAACTATCAGGCTACGTATTTTTGTCAAAGAATCAATAGTTGTATTTGAAGTTGTTAATTGTTTGTTAAAAAGGGTCCAAATACGAATTGAACGTGTAAGCGCGCCCTTTGTGATCGATTCTTAGATACAGTTTGCACAAGCGATCGTATTTCTATGAAATTATACTAAATAAGCAAAAACGGAATCGAAATAATATATTCGCACAATCGCATGTGATTTAGGTTATAACCAGGAAATTAGTATGAAAATGTATATGACGGTTTGATATATCAAATCGAGCTTAAACTAAAATTTAAAAATAATTATGACAAGTTGAAATTAAAATCAATATATTTATTGTTTCTAATCACGATAAAAAAAAGGGCACAAGAATGAAATATTCCATAAAAATAAATTAAGAGGTTGAAACATAATGAATTATATAAAGAAAACAGAAACAACATCTGAACGACAACTGCATTTTGAATGACCAGAATAGCAAAACGGGATCGAGAGGAATAAAAAGTGGAAACAAAGAATGGGCGGGAACAATCATATATAATGGAGGAGTGAAAAGGGTGATGTACTGTATCACTATCAGATATCGAGAAGAGACGAAGGTTTGAAGATAATGAGAATCTTATAAATACTTAGTAATGGTCGTGAACTGGTGAAAGCTGTATAAGAACGAAACCCCCTCGAGTCCCAAGACGGAATATTCGCATATCAGACTCTAACCAAGCGTGTACATTTTTGCAATACGTGATATACGTCCATGTCCTAATTTTTCAATTGAAGCTCGGGAATCAATCGGTCAGAACACAATCGCGCATTACGCGCAATCTAAACGATTACATTTGGGAAATTCAATCGCTCGGCGCTGCCTGTATAATTGCGCCGCGGTATTTGGTGGTGTGTTTGCCAGAGTTATACTAGGATCAATCCTGAGGAAAAAAAGAAGGTAATAATGTAAAGAAATCAAAGGAGGGGGAGAGAAAGAAAAGGCGCGAATTACTTCTGGAGTTAATGACGATTGTGCATATTTATAGCCATACGGTCGACGACAAATGGACGAGGAGGAGCATGAGATGAGCGAGCGAGCGAGTGAGCGAGCGGCGAAAAGATAACAATGTGGGGATGTGTTTTCCGAATTAACGAATTTAAACGGAAACAATCCTCGGTATTGGGTTTGAAGAAAATGGTTTGAACGAAGTCTATCCCGCACGAATTCATCGAATCTAAAAAGAAATCATTACAAATTTAGAGGCTCGGGTGGTTAGGATTTCTCGTCAATTGGGAATGCGTTTTTTCTCTTTCTTTTTCGTTTATTGAGGATACTGCTTGCTCTGGTGATTAAAACACACTTTACTAGGAGTTCTAATTTTATCAAATGAAAAGAAAATACGATATACTGATAGAACAGAAGCTTGTGGTCTCCAAAAGAAAACGAAGATACACGCGTTAAGAAAGCGCCATCAATTATTCGCAATCAAGAGACAGTATAATCTCACGTGCGAGGGACGCACACAAGGACGCGGA
This sequence comes from Echinarachnius parma, assembly GCA_037951105.1. Taxonomy (NCBI): domain Eukaryota; kingdom Metazoa; phylum Echinodermata; class Echinoidea; order Clypeasteroida; family Echinarachniidae; genus Echinarachnius; species Echinarachnius parma. The sequence goes on along the minus strand of JBAMJV010010926.1, from coordinate 22,384 downwards.
AAGGTAAATATAGCCAGCCCGCTCGTCCCGGCTGATGATCACTCAAGCGTTCCGCTAAACCGGCTTCTCCGTCAGCTGTGTAGATATAAAACCAGAATGTGACCGAAAAGGAGTTATTTTGCCCCTAAAATTGTCCGTAAACATGGTAAATGTGTACCATAAAGATCTCAGGGAGATGAAACATAAACATTCGGTGTGAATGAATGCAGTGGGGTGGACTTAAGAAGACCTAATTTGATAAAACGCAATCCGTGCATGCGTTGTACATCCCTCCCATCCCTCTCGACCACCACTCACAAAAAAGTGAGAAAAGAGGACAACAATTGACACCACCATGACCTACATACATCCGTAAAATAATCCGGAAAAACAATATTTGATCTGGAGAAAGCACGTCGTTGCTTTTATATCAAAGATAACTAGCGATGTATGTATAAACACATTAATTCGAAAAATCAATCTTTTCAATGTCCCTTTCTATATTCTGCCTAGCCTATTAGTTGATATTATATTATTAGTTGATATTATATTACTAGTTGATATTTTTGTTTCTATTATTATTATTATTATTAGTAGTAGTAGTAGTAGAAGTAGTAGTAGTAGTAGTAGTAGTAGTAGAAGTAGTAGTAGTAGTAGTAGTAGTAGTAGTAGTAGTAGTAGTAGTAGTAGTAGTAGTAGTAGTAGTAGTAGTAGTAATAGTAATAGTAGTAGTAGTAGTAGTAGTAGTAGTAGTAGTAGTAGTAGTAGTAGTAGTAGTAGTAGTAGTAGTAGTAGTAGTAGTAGTAGTAGTAGTAGTAGTAGTAGTAGTAGTAGTACTACTAGTAGCAGTAGTAGATAGTAGATAGTAGATCCATTATATTCTACTCTTACTTCTTTATTTTGTTGTTTTCTTCCTTTAGGTTTGCACCCTTGGGCAACGTGTCTTTTTGAAACGGCTGGTTGTAGCAACCGGGGGGGGGGGGGGGGGGGGGGCATCATTCTATTATGTTCTGTTCTGTATAATAATAACCCAAACTAGATCTAGCTGGTAAATAACCTTTGTTAAAATATACTAATTTCTAATTCACTGAAGTAATAACATTTATTTATATTCGTGTCAAAAGGGTCACTGAATAATGCGTTTTAATTTATTTAAAACAATCAACAGGAGATTCTTTTATACCATGGTGATATGACACGTGGTCTTGGAAACCCAGTGACCGAAAACAACTCGACTCCATTTAAAGCTCTCAGCAGTACTCGACATGTATTAAAATGACACAAAGACAAAACGAATCGAGAGAGGAGTCAAACATCATCAGTCAATATGGCACAAAGACGTACAGAGGAGACTTTATAAAACCGACAAATAACCATTAAATAAAAAATATCTGAGAAAATATGGGGGAAATTCAAACATAAAGGAAACTGACCAGAAAAATATTCAATAAATGAAAATAAACAAAGAAAAATAGATGGAGGAAATACATGTATTTCCATTTCCAACGACCGCAGAAGCAAAGCACATTTGACCTGGACGAGGTGGTCAAATGAGAATGACTACCTATTTGCATATTGTGTCAGCCCTTCGTCATTATTTTGCCCTCAAGTTATGTTACCTATCCATGAGAATGTATATAGGAATGGTGGATAAATCGTTTGTGCACCTGTAACAGTTAGCCCGGTTAGAATGCTCCTAATGGAGTGGAAATTGTGCACGTCATGTGCTAACTAACTATGTGTGTATCCGGTGACCAAGATAATGTCGATGTACTCCCAATTACGTCTCGAGATATACACTAGAGTTATACAAGAGTTATACAAGATAATATACACTTAATAGACTTCCCGTTTTTCTGTATAATTGACACGTTTGCATGACCCGTTTCCAGAGGGCATCAAGACATGGAATATATCTTACTGAAGACCTCTTGCATGCATCAGACAGGAGCCGGAACACCGAATTGATCCAGTGATAGTCAAGGACTATCGTAATCTTATGGTTCGAGAAATAATTTCCTCTCCTTCATGTCCATATCAAGTTTTTTAAAGGTTTTCTGCTCATCTTGAAGTTGAATTTTCTAGTGGAATGATACATTTTTGTAAGTGTTGTATATAGACAAGTGTCAATGATATTCGGTTAAACAGCTCGAAATCCGACGATCCGCATCGCAAAGGAGACACCCTTCGTTTTGGATGTCAACTTGAGGTAGCGACGAGGGCGAAAGCGAATGGCAAGATCCACTGAGTGTCCCCACCTCCTAGTGGCGTAGCTATGACAGGATATGGGGGTAGTTGACTCACGTGGGATCTCTTTACCCCCCTCTCCCCTCCCCCCTCCCCCCTCCCCTCCCCTCCCCCTCCTTAATTATCCCCTTCATATGGAAAATAAAGAAAGATATACAAAGCAATTGTTCAACTAGATTAGCAAGCATAATTAGTGTGTAAGCTCCCATCGCAGATTTATTGACTTAGTATAAGATTCTTCGTTCAGATGTTTAGTTTGAATAATATCTGTCCATGGGCTGTCCTCGTCTCTGAAAACCTTGTCGCCCCTCCCCCTTCTCCCGTTTGGCCCCCCTCTTGTCTCGATTGACAACCGACGAGTCTTTTATCTCAAAACAGCAAATGAAATTTGTATCCTTCTCAAAATCGGGCTCAAGTACCATTTAGATTATTAATAATAAACGAAAGAGTTCCGTTATAGCTATAATATGTATCTCGAAGTTTGTCTCGGGGGTTTGTGTCCTTTTACGACGTTGAACACGAGGAAACGCTAAACCTGACAAGTCGTTCAAAAGGTCAGGACAGGTATATTGTTTTACCAATCAAAGAATAATTATAGTATAGTAGTTTTTGGACTTTTTGGATAAAATGGTAATTCGAGCGACCACTTGTCTTTCCAATATTCATTTATAACAAGAAAACAACAACTAGAGAGAAGTATTATCATATTCAACTACAAAACATGTAAGATGAGTGGAAAAGTGGTAGCTAGGGCAAACCATTTATCGAGAAGATATTTTTGTATAAGATAAGAGAAAAAAAGCGGAAAAAGAAGACAAAATGCAGAGCAATTAATACAAATGATATCATTGCATGGAAAAGAAGGAAGGAACAATAAAATGTGATAGGTACAGAAGAAAAACATAGGAACATAAGTACACGGAGCACGAAGGTCAAGAAGACAATAATATTGATGATGATGTTGATGATGATGACAATGATGAGGATGATGATGATGATGATGTTTATGATGATGATGATGATGATGATGATGATGATGATGATGATGATGCTGATGACGACGACGATGATGACGATGATGATGATGATGATGCTGATGATGATGCTGCTGCTGCTGATGGTGATGATGACGATGACGACGACCACAATGATGATGATGAAGACGACGACGACGAAGATGATAATGGTGATAGAGATATTTATAGTAAGTATTTTCCATTCAAAAGCATAACATAATGATTAAACACGAAACATGAACAAAGAACGCATATCTACAATGATGTTATCTAAGAAACACAATATGTATGGCGAAATAACTCAAATACAAACAAATAAATAACTCCACCGTGCTCAAAAGGAATACAAAAATTACAAACGACTAAGTAAAAAGCTTGTTATCATTCAAAAAGAGCTGTTTAAACTAAAGAGGGCGTTTTCAAAAACACATTTGTTTAAACCATTTTAAATAAAATGTTGTGCATGCGATGTTTTGTTTAAATAGTGATAGATAGAGAGATAATCAACAACTATCTAAAAACCTCTTTTGAAAATTTTTGAAAAGAGGAAGCATTTTAAAACGAATTTTAACGGCTGGTTCAAAATTATCGAATACTTGTGAGGCCCCACATTTATTACAAAATGTTATGTTTATGAATTTTTCAGCCGTTTCCGAACCGATTTTGATCAAATGAAGTTTATTCTGCCATTAAAATTGTATGCTCTTTCAAATTTGACACTCAGTTTTTCATTATCTCACAAAAAAGGTATTTTGTGTAGCGCCCTCTCTACCAAAACTCAACTATCTCTTTAATATTATAGGAGACAACATAATTCACACATCTCTTTTTATGCATCTATTGTTATATACATTTGAAACAAACTTATCGGTTTGATAATTACAGTAGGTATAATACGAAAGACACCTATACTGCATAAAACTTATCATAAATATTGAATAATACACGCGTAAATGTATTATTTCCTCTTTCACACGCATACAGTTGGGTCATCGGGTCATAAGTTGGTCATGTTTCAAATAAACATCGAAATCAAAGCCACAAAACTTCAGGTGATTGATATAAATGAAAAAAAAACATTACAGCGCTACAAAAACAACACGAAGGAAACAAAACAAGGATGAGTATAGATTTATTATAGGGTTTCTTTCACATGACCCGGCATAAATCTACACAATTTATTTGATTTGGTAATTCCTCGATAACTTCTATTTCCTGCTAAGCCGCGGTTGATACCCCATCTTTCTTTTCCTGTTACAGGATCCGAAGAAAACATAACGTTTGAAAGAATTCAAATGGAATACAAAAAAGATATTATTAAAAGCGTATTATTTCAAATCGGATTTGATTTCATGTGTTTTTCCTGTTGGTGCGTTTGACCCTGCTTTACGAGCACGCGATAACTATTATATAGGAAGTAGTGGAATACAGGATGTCAGAATTATTATGCTGCTGCTGCTTTTTCTTGTTGCTGATGCTGATGACGATGATTACGACGACGAATACAACGACAACGACGACGACGGCGGTCACGATGCTGATGATGCTGCTGATGATGTTGATGATGATATTGATGATGATGATGATGATGGTGATGATGGTGTTGATGGTGTTGATGGTGATGATGGTGTTGATGATGATGATGATGATGATGATGATGATGATGATGACGATGATGAGGATGAGGATGATGATGATGATGATGATGATGATGACGATGATGATGACGACGATGATGATGATAATGATGACGATGATGACGATGATGACGATGATGATGATGATGATGATGATGATGATGACGATGATGATGACGACGATGATGATGATGATGATGACGATGATGATGATGATGATGATGATGATGATGATGATGATGATGATGATGATGATGATGATGATGGTCATGATGATCATGATGATGGAAATAATGATTCGCATATTACACATCCATTTCTGTCACGATGGGACGATTTACTTTTGTTGAAAAGTATCACCCCTGCATCGACTGGGTACAGTCCAGTTATCTAGTGCACATTACCAACTCCCTAAGGAATATACAAACCCATTTGATGATTTTATAAGGTTAATTTGCACCCAGTCATGGTTGAGAGCAGCAATATTGAGTAGATATCTTGCTACAACCCCAAGATGTCCCATATATTTAGGCAACCATTATTTTCATGATGGACAGTTTGTTTTGTGATGATTATTTCATGAAAAGAAAATGGGTTTATACAACAATGTACACACAACCCTAGTGAAATACGAACGTAAACGAAAAAACACGCACAGTTATACATACTAACAAACCGCATACATACATACGCTCAAAAATACACAATTTAAAGATTTAGTACTTGCGGCGTCATGGACTGAGCGTGGGACACATTCGCATGATACCCTCGATATAATTATTAGGCCCTCCATATCCAGTACTAGTTCATAAACATTTATAATAATTCGACCTTTCGCATTTGATGACGAAACGAATATATACATAGACAGACAATAACTGTCACCTCTACCGTAACTCCAGCTGTATGTCTTATTAAGTCAAGCATGAAAGTAACGTCGCTGATTTCTGTACAAATCACAACCGACATGGCGCGTCGAAATGGACAATTATCACCAATATTAGATCCGACTGGTGTTCGTATAATACTTGGTCCGCAAGGGGTAATTACATAACAAATTATTATTGGTCGAGATTGTTTATTAAGATTCCTTTCCTCCTTCCGTCCGAACATGAATAAGAAAGAGAATGTTTTTTTTCTTCTTTTCGTTTCTTTAATCATTGTTAATGAGAAAGCAACTGTTATGGGTGAGCGGTCAAGCGAGACTCGGAGTCAGACAGTTTGCATATTTAAATGGCTGACCTCTGTATGCATGCTCTGTTTCGCACTTTCACTCTTTACTTTCTTTAGTCTCATTTTCGTTCGTTCCTTCTATACAACCACCTGCTAATAACGTGCTTTGTTTATTCTCTTCCGAGTCTTTCCCTATCGCATTTTGTTTTATTTGCTTGATTGGTTGGTTGGTTGTATTCGTGTCTTGCATTCATCCTTCTTTATTACTTTATTACTTTAAGTATTAATGCTACATTTTTCATTTATGTTTCGATTTTCTTTGTATCATGCTGTGCATTTTATTTTGTAACACTCCTTTCCTTTGTTATACAAAAAACGGATGTTCTGTTTCATCTATTTCATTATTACATTTCTTTTATTAAATACTGTTTGATCTATGTTTAATATGATTCACTTATAAGCCTGTTTCATTAAAATTGTATAGACCTATTCACTCAAGCCAAAATAAATAAGCATAACATTTTGATCGTTTACATAATGTTTTTGTCTTTGCGTACATTATCCTTAGAAATGATTCTTTATTACTTTTTCCTCGATAAAGTTACATGTTTAATTCATATGTAACCACATTATATCATTAACTATTTTATTTTTATTTGTTAGGTTTAAATGACTGTATAACGTACAACGGATCATCTGAAACAATTTTCCGTGCCCGAAGATGATGACGGTTATTGATTCCGTAATTTTGATGAACTTTTAATTGCCTTGTCTGCGGTAATCACTCAATGGAATATAATAATTGCAGCCTTTATATACACGCATCGTGAGAATGTGATATCGTATACCATCTCACTCCAATAAAGATATAGGTCTAATTGATTCGAAGTAAGGGATATGAGGTTGTTAATTAAATAACACTACAATGTCAATTATAAATGAGGGTTGATAAAGGTATCCTTTAAGATTATACAATATCATCTTCATTTTTTACTCCTATACGATGACGATGACAGATATGAAGCTACATCACATTTGATATGTTGCGGGTTAATCAAACGTCAAACCGAGCATGGTGGCTTAGCGGTTAGAGTGTCCGCCTCATGCACGGGAGGTCCCGGGTTCGAACCCAGACCGGGTCATACCAAAGACTTTCACTACATTTAGTAGACGTGTGGCCTAGGGCTAATGAATCGGAGATAGGCGCCGCAAACAAGAGGGGTCCACTAAAAAGCAATGCTTGTACAATTGTTGACCCCTCAAATAATAGTCAGGAAAGAAAATTGAAAACCGTAAACTACAACAGCAACAACAACAATGACGATAACAACAACAACAACAACAACAACAACAAAAACGACAACAACAAAAACGACAGCAACGACAACAATAACAACATCAACAATGACGACAACAACACTTAAAGCAAAAACAACAATATTAACGAGAAGAAGTTAAAACAAATATAAAATACATCAAACATGGTATCCTTGCATGCATGGTCGTAAAAAAAATCATCACGCTCATAACATTCATCACCAACAAAGTACAAGAAGAGGCAAGGGTAAAATCTAACGAGATCTAATGATGGCAAATTAATTCTTGGATGGCTCCGTATGACCCTATCCGCAATAATTCAAGCAAATTGCAAACTTTCCACCCTTATTTTTCTGTACTCTGCCACTATATAGATGACATAAAAGCATTTTAAATATTTTTTACCAAACATCTGCAAGATAAATGAGAGAAAAGTGAAATTCCATTTTGCGCCGCATGCAATGCAGCAGCCGCAGTTTGGGTAAAGGTCAGCAGTATAGAAATGCAAATTATAGACATTAACTAGAAATCAATGCACAAGCGAGAGGAGTAAGATACGGCAAGATGGTGTCATTAAAAAATTCTATCACAAATTTTAGTAGATTTAGTAGAAACCGATTGGTTAAAAAGGCTCCGGAATTGGGTTAATATGGGGTAATGATTCATTGTGGAATCAATATTATATTTGAGAAGTAGATGCGCTTTATACAGTTTCCCTGTAATGCAACATCACTTTCCTATCAGTTCTAGAGAGCGATATTACAGGAATAAAAAACACATCATCGGCCAGTTTTGTTTAGATACCGTATCTGCATGGCGTAATTGTTTTATATGCGTAACCAAGAATACAATATTTTGCATAATTTGTTAGGTAGGAGATCTTCCTCATGTTATGACATTTTCACCGATGTATTAAAAAGAAAATATTACTTTACACAAATTTGATAAAAGGATTGAACAAGTCTAACATCAACAGGACAAATTGAACATTATTATTAGGACGAAGGATATGAAGAGGAGATTATGGGAAATTAATGTAATAAGTTATTTTTCTGAGTTTAAATTCTGATTTTAATTTTGAAAGCAGCCTTTGCTGAGATGATGATGATGATGAAAATTAGGACGGCGGTGATGATGGTGATGATATGATGATGATGATGATGATGATGATGATGATGATGATGATGATGATGATGATGATGATGATGATGATGATGATGATGATGATGACGACGATGATGATGACGATGATGATGGTGATCTGATGATGATGATGATGCTGACAATGACATGAATGATGACGGTGATGAGGATGATGAGGATGATGAGGATGATGAGGATGATGAGGATGATGAGGATGATGAGGATGATGATGATGATGATGATGATAATGCTGCTGCTGCTAATGATGATGACGATGATGATGGTGATCTGATGATGATGATGATGATGATGCTGACAATGACATGAATGATGACGGTGATGAGGATGATGATGATGATGATGATGATGATGATGATGATGATGATGATGATGATGATGATGATGATGATGATGATGATGATGCTGCTGCTGCTAATGATGATGATGATGATGATGATGATGATGATGATGATGATGATGATGATGATGATGATGATGATGATGATGATGATGATGATGATGATGATGATGATGATGATGAATAGTTCGCCAAGGGTGGTTGGGAGACTAATCCTTCATGTCCCACAATACAACACCTGCCCTTGCTGTTAAACGTGCACCTGTAAAGTGTCAGATATTGCCCAAAATGACATTTGAGATTTCAATCCTGTACCAAAATCATTGTAAGATATGTACGAATGATGTGTGAAAGTATCATTGAAAAAGAACACTACTTTCCTGGGTAAAAAGGCGAAAATATGCGTCAGCTTTTACAACGAATTACTGTATGACGTTTATGAGGTTTATGACCGTTCATTAACGCTCTTGAGCTGAATGACAGATATAGTCATACTAAAGGGGCATTTGAAAAAAATCTAACCCTATTTTATTCTTCTCTTACTATAAGCTAATATTTTATTCTTCTCTTACTATAAGCTAAACAACACGGTAGAAGAGAAACGAGGAAGCTCCAAGTAATTTTCGTGGAGTTAGACACTTTACAGGCATCCGTTTAACCGGTTAACGGAATTATTTGTGCTGAAATGATCCTTGAAATTAAGGACTATTATCTCTTCACTTATTTACTTTGTTTGACAATTTGTTTTACTTCACAGTATGAGTTTGATAAAATAATGTTAGAGCCACACACACACATGCACACAAATAAATGCAAACAAATTAACAAACAAACAAACAAGCAAACGCACACACACACATACACACACATACAAACACACATACACACACAAATAAATGCAAACAAATAAACAAACAAACAAACAAGCAAACGCACACACACATACACACGCAAACATACACACACACACACACACACACACACACACACACACACACACGCACACGCCAACACACACACACACACACACGCACACACACACACACACACACACACACACACACACACACACCCAACCACACACATTACCATTAAAAGAAGTACAACTGGGAAATGCACCATGTGATACAAAATGATGGTAGTTCGTGTCATTATTAATGTATATAAAAACTAGCAAAAAAAAAGCTCAAATGATATTCACACGGCGGTGTTATCAAACTGCACAAGTCAATAGAGAGAGGAAAACCATTGGGGACAATATTTGACAATATTTACATCGCGAACATTAATTATGCATGCGCAATATTCTAAAAACAAAGAGTGTATACACGTGATCCTGCTGGGCAAAGTTTTTGAATCGAATGCAAAACGACGCCATTATTACAAATTAATGAAATCGGCTAATGTCATTTCACGACGGCTGATCCGGCTATACACGCAGCGGTTGCCAACAGAATTGTCGTGATAAATTCGTCATAATTCGCCCCCAAAGTCGACTCGTTGCTCATCAAAAATGCAAGAGACCGTGTGATTCGGAAATTGCTGAGACCATTGCTTTTCATTTTTTTTTTTTACATTTCAATTCGACACATGATATAGCAACATTACGAGAGTGCTATTATTCTCCAGAATCACACGAACTTGCAAGATTCTATTTTCTTTTCCCCAGCATTTTGAAACATTTCATTTGTTGTTGTTATTATTATAATAATAATTATAATAATAATAATAATAATTATTTTATTTTTATTTTTTGTTATTATTTATTATTATTATTTGTATTTGTACTATTATTAGTATTATCAATATTATTATTATTATTATTATCATTATTATCATTATCATTATTATTATTATCATTATTAACTTTATCTTCTTATTACTCACTTCGTAATGTCCTATTCTATCAGTATAGAAGCTGTAATCAAGTTTGTACACTCTAATAGCAAACACATATAATATACAGCGTACCTTATAACATTGGTGATAAGGATGGTTCAATGAAATTATTCATTATATGCCTCATATTATACAAACTATACCGATCATGCCGATTCGAGTTTTGTTTTATTTCTTACGAATGTACAAGACTTATAATAAGAACGATATTATGTGATGTGCTATATATATCTCCCCATTAAGGAATATGCATTTTGGTATAGATAGGCCTACATTTCATTCTTTGTTCAGCTTAAAGGTAATGGATATATTAATTTAATATATAAGGCACAATCACAATAACCCAATCATCATTTGAATCTGATCAGGCGATAGTCAATTTGTATTATAATAATTCCTTATTTGAGAGAATAGTCACAGTTATATTCGTTCAAATGTACGAGTTGTTGCGCGCTGGCTGTAATATCATATATCTTGAAATAAACATAAGTACAAGTGAAAATGTGAATGTGTGTGGTGACGGGGGGGGGGGGGGGGGTGTTGAGGGGGTAAGGGGTGTGCAGGGTGGGCGCGGTAACAAGATTCAAGCAATTATTGCTCCAACCTTCATTCATTATTCACGACTTGCGTGCGAATGTGTAATCCTATGTCTGGTAACACCCACGCTGTTTTTTTTTATATAGTTCAGCTAGAAACATCTTTGTACCCGTCTGTCATTCGCAGTGTGTACGATTACAATCATTATTCACAGCATCGGTAACACAAAAAATCATGTCGATGATTAATTAATCGCGTTCAGCGATGACAATAATATTTCCCGGGGCGGCTTAGTTTGTTTTAGTTCAAAGTACGACGGGTGATCAAAATAAGCGACGGCACCATCGATCATGATGATGACAATATAAATATCAGATCTTAGAATCATCAATTTTTTATTTGTTTGTGGTGAACAGTTTCTGTTGTTGATTTATGATTTCAGATAGCGCAATATACATGTATGACACAGAGACATTATAGCGGTATGAAACAACAAATTTATATTTTTTTCAAAGCGACCCGCCAACAGGAAGTAAACGGGAAGAAACACAAAACATTTTAACGACGGAAATAGATCACACAACTGTAAATAAAGGTACTTTTCAAAATGGCGCCACCGGATGACAACACAATTAAAATGATGCATTAACTTAGTACAATTCAACAAAAAATAACTTGGAGCTTTCCCACTTCACGTGTACCTTGCTGATACATCTTTCTTTATGATAATACTCTCGATCAAACTTATTGTTTGATACATTATTTTACCGTATAGATTACGTAATAACAAAAACACGCGGGTCGAGAAAGCCTTCAACCGTTTCTGCTCGTCTCGACTCGAGTCTAATAATAATTATTATTGCATCAATAATTGAAACAACGTCAACACACACTTGGGCGATTAGTAAATACTTTTTTATTATGTCGAGAGAGCTATATCATGTCTGTTTGCGTGCTGCGTTAACACAGAGGTCCGACTTTCATTATGATATTGATTCGTCTTCATCTCGGCATTCGTTTAGGTCAACAATAGCGAATACCTATTTGACTTGAGCAAATAGTACGGCAACTAATTAGCCGTAACGAGAGACGTTTATTAGAAATACAACCTTTTGTTATAGCGTGATTAGTAAAAACAAATGCTATAGGTCAATTAGTATTTTTGGCGCCCTCGATTCTGGGTAATAACTATTATGCGGTATATGATTATTTGACTTGATAATGATTTGAAATGTGACTTTACATAAACTATATGCCGTGCGTGGATTGCTGAATAGACGTTGGACCCAGAGGTCATTGAACTTTATGGAAAAGTAAAAATGGGATATACAGACGAAATTAAAGATACATACATGTTACCCGCTTGACGTAATTATGTTCATATTCATAATTTCTCCCAACCTGTTTCAGCCGACGAAAGTATTATATTGTATATGTAATAACCAGTAGATGAAGACCAACTATAGTGTCATATTCATCAGTCCTTATTAATTTTTCATCTTCTCCTTTTTTTCTTCAGAAGTCATCCTAGTGGTGGCTTTTGATCCGTCGAGTAAAACGTGAAAAACATTCAACTGACCAAATGAGATTTCCATCATCAGTGGCAGACTGGTATAGTTCACACATAAAGTTGACCAAATGTGCACGTGAGCCGGGTGGGTACCGATTTGTATTGGACTTGTTGGAGGAATTTAATCCCAGATCAGCTATCTACGACTTGTTTCTAACCATCCTGAGTTATTCTCCGAGCTATCTGCGACATATATAAACCGAGCTATCCCGATTTGTTTCTCGAGCTCTCTACGATTTGTTTTTAATCCTTCTGAGTTCTTCTCCGAGCTATCTGCGACATATATACCGAGCTATCCCGATTTGTTCACCGAGCTCTCTACAGCTTGTTTCGAACCATACTGAGTTCTTCTCCGAGCTATCTGCGACACATATACCGAGCTATCCCGATTTCTTCCCCGAGCTCTCTACGAATTGTATCGAACCATCCTGAGTTCTCCTCCGAGCTATCTGCGACATATTTACTGAGCTGTACCGATTTCCCCCCGAGCTCTCTACGACTTGTTTCGAACCACCCTGAGTTCTTCTCCGTATAGATTGTGTTCTTGGAGCTCTCTTCGACATACACACGTAGCTATCCCTATTTGTTTACCCGAGCTCTCTACGACTTGTTTCGATCCATCCTTTTCTCCGAGCTATCTGCGACATATATACCGAGCTATCCCGATTTGTTCCCCGAGCTCTCTACGACTTGTTTCGAACCATCCCGAGTTCTTCTCCGAGCTATCTGCGACATATATACCGAGCTATCCCTATTTCTTCCCCGAGCTCTCTACGAATTGTATCGAACCATCCTGAGTTCTCCTCCGAGCTATCTGCGACATATATACTGAGCTGTACCGATTTCCCCCCGAGCTCTCTACGACTTGTTTCGAACCACCCTGAGTTCTTCTCCGTATAGATGGTGTTCTTGGAGCTCTCTTCGACATACACATGTAGCTATCCCTATTTGTTTACCGAGCTCTGTACGAGCAGTGCCGACCTATATCGAGTTTTCCACCGAACGCTCTACGAGTTGTGTCAAGCTTTCCCTAGATCTCCTGAACGCATTCGAGCTGTGTCGAGTTGTGTCGAGCTATCCCTATAGTTGTTCACCGAGCTCTCTATACGAGTTGTGTCGAGCTTTCACTATAGTTGTTCACCAAGCTCTCTACGCGTTGTGTCGAGCTATCCCTATAGTTGTTCACCGAGCTCTCTACGAGTTGTTTCGAGCTATCCATAGTTGTTCACCGAGCTCTCTATACGAGTTGTGTCGAGCTATCCCTATAGTTGTTCGCCGAGCTCTCTACGAGTTGTGTCGAGCTATCCATATAATTGTTCACCGAGCTCTCTATACGAGTTGTGTCGAGCTTTCCCTATAGTTGTTCACCAAGCTCTCTACGCGTTGTGTCGAGCTATCCCTATAGTTGTTCACCGAGCTCTCTACGAGTTGTTTCGAGCTATCCATAGTTGTTCACCGAGCTCTCTACGAGTTGTGTCTAGCTATCCCTTTAATTGTTTACCAAGCTCTCTACGAGTTGTGTCGAGCTATCCATATAGTGGTTCACCGAGCTCTCTACGAGTTGTGTCGAGCTATCCCTACAGTAATTTACCGAGCTCTCTACGAATTGTGTCGAGCTATCCCTATAGTTGTTCACCGAGCTCTCTATACGAGTTGTGTCGAGCTATCCCTATAGTTGTTCACCGAGCTCTCTACGAGCGGTGTCGAGCTATCCATAGTTGTTCACCGAGCTCTCTACGAGTTGTGTCGAGCTATCCCTATAATTGTTTACCGAGCTCTCTACGAGTTGTGTCGAGTTATCCCTATAGTTGTTCACCGAGCTCTCTACGAGTTGTGTCGAGCTATCCCTACAGTTATTTACCGAGCTCTCTACGAATTGTATCGAGCTATCCCTATAGTTGTTTACCGAGTTCTCTACGATTGGGGCGAGCTATCCTTATAGTTGTTCACTGAGCTCTCTACGAGTTGTGTCGAGCTATCCCTATAATTGTTTACCGAGCTCTCTACGAGTTGTGTCGAGCTATCCCTATAGTTGTTCACCGAGCTCTCTACGAGTTGTATCGAGCTATCCATAGTTGTTCACCGATCTCTCTACGAGCTGTGTCGAACCACCCCTACAGTTGTTCACCGAGCTCTCTACGAGTTGTGTCGAGCTATCCCTGTAGTTGTTCACCGGGCTCTCTACGACTACGAGCTGTGTCGAGCTATCCCTATAGTCGTTCAGCGAGCTCTCTTCGAATTGTGTCAAGCTATCCCTAGTTGTCATGGTTGTTCCAGGAGAATATTATTCTATGAACTGATCTCTTCTGTTGGCATTATTTAAGCAAAAAGATAATACAATAGAGTACCTCAATGGAAATGACAAATGGCAGGCTTTTGATTACTCAATCAAATACGTGACCTGATAGTATTTTTGGTTTAATTTTCATAACGATATCTTTAACATTTTAAAAGAAAGTTGCGTTCAAAGCAATTTGATGTCAGATGTTTGTTTACCCAAAGCGACATTATTATGATAAAAACCAATAATCATGTTGAAAACGCCTTCCTTTAACAAAAATCGGATACAAGGATCACATCACCAATAATTAATAACATTATTCCGATTCGATTGTTCCTCTGGTGAGAATAAAGATACGCTACAAAAATCATTATTACGCCCAACAAAAGTGCAAACTAAAGCTTATTCATATTGTTCTGCTCTTCGTCAATGTCTTTTCCACATTTAATATTTTGCATGCATTTTATATTTTCCCTTCAAGTTCGCCCATTTTCTGTTATTATTTTTGTTGCAGTACACAGTGGTGCCTGAGCATCATAGTCATCCATTTTCCCGCAGTGGTACCCGAGCATCGCCGATGGATGATTTCCTCTGCACATACATGCATATCAAGGGTGGAAAATGACTTATCGTTATCATGTTATTATGATGGAGTATACACACAACTCACCCTTTGTACGAGTGCGGAGGGCATCAAACGCAAAAACGAGGCAGGCAAAGATAGATAGATAGATATATATATAGATAGATAAATAGATAGATAGATAGATTGATAGATAGATAGATAGATAGATAGATAGATAGATAGATAGATAGATAGATAGATAGATAGATAGATAGATTGATAGATAGATAGATAGATAGATAGATAGATAGATAGATAGATAGATATATAGATAGATAGATAGATAGATAGATAGATAGATAGATAGATAGATAGATAGATAGATAGATAGATAGATAGATAGATAGATAGATAGATAGATGGATGGATGGATGGATGGATGGATGGATGGATGGATGGATGGATGGATGGATGGATGGATGGATGGATAGAGATAGATAGATAGATAGATAGATAGATAGATAGATAGATAGATAGATAGATAGATAGAGAGAGAGATATTCTAAAGATCATACGGCTGTTTTTCATGTTCATCACAAAAACAAATTCGGCAATATTATTAATGTAGTGTCCCTTTTTTCTTTTCGCCGACACTCCGCGCCCGCAATTCGTAATAATGACAATGACATACCCGCGAATTGATGTGATACTATCGCGATGGGCCAGGCGGTATATAGGCCTGGGAGAGCATGTGTACTTTTTATGACTTTTCGAGAGTCTTTTTTTGTTGTTTTGCTCGTCGGCAAAGTACGCCGACATTAACGTTCGGATGACATTAATTAATCAACGGATGTTATCTCTGTTTTCTGAATTCCTGCGTGGACGTTGTCGAGTGGACACTGGCGAAAATATTGGAGTTCCCTCGTTTTTTGTATGATTCTTTTACCGTTGTAACCTATACATTCTGATTATGACCCTGGTCTTTCTTCCTTACCACGCTATCTTCCTTTTATCTCTCTCCCCCTCTCTGTCTCTCCCCCTTTCCCCCATATACCTTCCCATCTCTCACCCATCTCTCCCATCTCTTTCTCACTCTATCTCTGGTCCAAATGCCATGTCGCGTTACGCGAGTGGCATAACAAACTTCAGGCCCAATTAGCGAACCGCGCGTGAATTTAAGGATCTAATATACGTACATTCTTGCATCATTCCCGCTACCCATCCCGAACCGATATCATCATACGAACGAAGTGAGTGTTAATTAGTTTTAAATAAGCATCTGTTACGATTAATCTAAAATTTCCGACTTTACAAGTTCGTGATGATTATTTTCTTACCGTCTCCGGGTCGGTAGGTTATCTTGATCTTCTTTCTTGGAGCTTGATCCGACCGAATTACGTTTTTGCATCAATCATTTTGATCAATGATTTAATTTTCAGATATTAAACGTAACAGTGGAACGGTGACTTGTTTTTAATTAAATGAAACCGGAGCGTGGAAATATGGAACGATATTAAAGTAATTTCCGACCACCGTATAATTATATCTGTCAGTGTTTTTCCTTTTTTATTATTTTGTTCCATGTCATGTGTAAAAGGTGAAAGTGTAAATCGACTCCGTGGGGAATACGTGAAACTGACGTCAAGTCATGACATCAGAAAACTACGTGCTCTGTACTTCTGGGACTTTGTTGTTTTGACATACTTTTGACTAAAAGTAAAATCCACAACCGAGCTTTAGTTTGTCTATTCACATGGGCTTGTGTGTGTGTGTACATGTACCGTATGTTTATTAAGTTTGTTTGGCTAAAAAGTAGAGATTTTTAACAGAAAAATTATGATTATAAAATGAAAAAGGACATTAACATAAACAAAGATTCAAATTCTTGGCTGATCAATTATTATCGTCGGCGAAGATTTTTGTCGCCGAAGATAAGAGTTATATTTTGGGGCAAATGTCGAAGAAGCATACATATCAATCTGTACATACCAAGCCATCAATATTTACATAGTATAATGTATACCAGGGATTTGTCCTCTTATGAACGCGTTTCCGCCGAATTCTGCAGCAGCATAATACAGTCAAACATGTCTTAGTGGCCACCTGTCTATAGCAGCCAACCTGCCTATAAAGGCCACCACTAGACTGTGATCCCCTGCAGAGAAAAATCAATGCTATGGAACCTGTCTATAGAGGTCACCTGTCTATATTGGCCGCTTTTTCGGTTTCCCTTGGGTGGCCACTCTGCACTTGTTTAACTGTATACTGTTGTGACCGCCTTTCAGATTCCAGGGCCTATAATATGGGAGTGTATATTACTGAACAAATTTAAATTCGATGCTGCAAAAGATGTCGCCGGCGACAATATGTGCAGAGAGGTGCACAGAGCGCAAGCGACAAGTTGTAATAGAGTGGTGAAGTGTGACGTCATAAGTGATGTCATAAACATTTTGTTTAGAATTTTCAAATTTGGACTTCATTTTCAGAAAGAGCATAATGTCCAAATACCGAAATCAAAGGAATAGGTTACGTATTGGCCGAGATATGCCCATCCGAATGATTTGTTTGGTCAATGGGCAATCAGTGTTATAGTGCACTGGTTCCTAAATTTAGGAACCAGTGCATTATAACACTGATTGCCCATTGAAGTAAAATTCATTCGGATGGGCATATCTGAGCCAATACGTAACCTATTCCTTTGATTTTCGGTATTTGGACATTATTTGTTATGCTCTTTCTGAAAATGAAGTCCAAATTTGAAAATTCTAAAAAAGTGTTTTTATGACGTCATGGCTTCTGTACTCTATGTAACATGGGGAGGCCGGGGGGGGGGGAGGGGGGGGGGGAGGGGGGGGGAGGGGGGGGGGGGGCTGAGGTCTTTTTCTTCTTCTAAATTATCTATCCTTCCCTTTTCTTAGCCTCTAAAAAAGTGCTCGCAGTCTATGATTTTACCTACCCCTTATAAACACGATTGTGCCTGATTATTTTGTCACATTTTAACCAAACATAAAACAAAAATTAATGTTGCCAGATAATAATTGGTAAATAAAGTGAATTATATAAACACGAATGACTTTAACCGAATGTTAATTAAGTGCCTTTCGCCGAATATTGCCGTTTTCGAAATTGCAGCTGGATTGGTTGGTGTGGGGTGGGGGTGGGGAGGGGGGGGGGGGGGAGCAGCCCCACATCTTACGTCTACGAAATTAAGCAATACATCTTCTGCTTAGATTCTTGAGTGGCCGATTAACAAGGTGCAGACTTAACATTTACACCAAATCTACAAGTTCATTCGTCGATAAAAGTGCAACTCCTCTCCCATTGCAACCATTCAACGCGGTAGAGGAAGTACAGCATTTAGAGCAAGGCTGAACGGAATATCTTGAAATGCACACGACGAACGTATAATATAATACAGACGTACATAATTATAAGCATTGCAGAGATCTGATGTCCAATTTCACAACGTTTTTAGTTTGCCAAAGCGCTTCCGCCACGCCCATCCCAAACTTCCGACCAATGACAAACGAGATATCATGTCACATGCATGGCTACGTGAGAGACAGTCGAGACCAAAAATACTGCACACGTGATTCGGGGGACAATTGCACTTACGTTAACTCTCTCAGTACGATCCGCAAACAGATGGTGCATTAGTGTGTATAGATACACATACAGCGTTTCTATCGCTTGGTATATACTGTATGCAGTAATAGGGTTAAAAGGGTAAAATATATTCAAGAAAGTGCACGAAACACCGTTACTATAGCCATCGGGTGGGAATGAAAGATGTTACAAATCGTCTAGCAGACGATAAGGCGGTAAGAAGTGGTAGGTAGGTTGCCATGGAGACACTTCTTTACCTGTCATAACCTTTAAATGTATGTTGTGTTTCTTCTCACGCAAGTTTGCTGGTTTCTTTTTTAAAACTAAAATCTTGATATTCTTTATTCCAATATACTTATTTCTTGGGAGAAGGACACGAACTACATACTTAAAAAAAAAATCACAGGTATGTTAATATTCAAAGCAGGCGAATCATTAAATATAAATAAAATCATTATAATAGGATTAACAACTCAAGATAAATATAAAATACCATAAAACACCAACAGAAGTAGCAAGATATATATTGACGTATATTGTAGCAGCATACTAATGTCTTATAGCAAGACAATAAACAACACAAAACAACTAGAAAGTATAATGTATATTGTGTATATAATCACGTTTCATTGATTTAAGTATTCAACATGAATGTTCTTGGGCCCCGTTGCAGAAAGAGATACAATCGAGTATAAGTTACAATTAATTGTAAGTCAGATCATTGTGTTCTAAATGCGCAAATCTGATTGGTTGAAACGCGCATATTTTCTGACTTACAATTAATTGTAACTTACAATCGATTGTACCTTTTTCTGCAACGGGGCCCTTGACTGTAGCTTTTTTTTTGGGGGGGGGGGGGGGGCTAATAAACCAACTTATCATAATGACGAGACTATTATTTTTCATTATGTCATAACATAAATTGGAACCCTGTCTGCGTTCACGTGAAAAATAGAGTACGTTACACTATTTTTGTCATCCTTGTATTTTGTAACCTCATTTTTATTTCGAGGTCTTTGCGAGAAAAGGTCACCCGCACCCCAGTAATACTACACAGTATGGAGAAGGGATCAAGAGAGTGAGGAATTGGGGTGAGAAAAAACAGGGGTGAGAAAAGGAGATGGAAGGAGAGAGTTGCGAGTGAGAGAGGGAGGGGGGAGAGGGGGGGGGGGGGGAGGGAGAGGGGGAGAGAGAGAGATACAGTGGCAAAAAAGATTGAATTGAAAGAGAGGGGGAGGGCAGGGAGAGGGGGAGGGGGTTGGGGGGGGGGGGGGGCAGGATGAGATGTGAAAATAATAGATAGGGAGGAGGAGATATACAAAATGAAAATACATGTATATTGCACATTCAATGTGAAATGTGGAGAGTGGTTCAATGGAAGAGAACGTGGAGACAAAGACTGAAATAGATTGGAAGAGAGAGGTTGAAGGAGAGATGGGGGGGGGGGGGGTATTGGGGACGTGGGCTTCGCTTCTTTTATAACTGACAGAGAACGCGTCACACCGACGTTTTTTTTTTGCACCATCAAAGATCAGTATCAAGATAGATAATGAACATCAAAATAAGACTATATCAGAGGTGTGGCGGTTTTGGGTTTATTTCTAGAAAATTTCGTTCTTTATACAGATCCAACATACAAATAATAACCATACGTATTTCTTTATTTTGTTTGGTTACTTTCATTATGAGTTTGTCATATCTTTGATTTAATAATGATTTCACATAATTTAATTACAACCTGTTCGAGTTACTTACATGATCTGCCGTCACAATAATACAAACATAATATTACAAGAACTATCTCTAAAAAGTCATGAAAGTACGAGGAGTAGTACTTAAACAACAAACATATATTATATATGTATCGATATTCATGCATGCACATACAGTCAAATATGTGTATAGTGACCATGCACCCAAGGGAGTCAAGAATAGTGGCCACTTTAGACAGGTGACCACTATAGACAGGTTCCATAACAGTGTTTTTCTCTGCAGGGGATTACCTTTTCTGGCCACTATAGGCAGGTTGGCTGCTATAGACAGGTGGCCACTAAGACAGGTTTGACTGCATGTCACATGGAAGGATAAAACATCAACTTAATATAATCTGCAGAGTGGACAAATGTTTTTTAGCATGCCTGTAAACTCTTTAGATAATGATATTATTTGAATTACTGACGGAGCATCTGGTACGAATATATCAAACTCCGCAAATTTCTATACCCTATACCTGACTGAATTGATGGAAGTTTCATTTATACAAGCATCACAATTGATTTATATATAAATCAGTCCGTAATTCTGTTATTATTCTCCCCTATTTCGTCTGTTTCTCCCATTCTGAGAATATCCGGAACACGCGCGCGCGGGCTTCGCAGGGGGCAAATCAGAACGGGATGGACAAATTTAGCAAAGAAAGCATTCAAAGACAAAAACAGGAACAAAAATGATATTCATGCATGCAGAAGAAAATCATCAATGGAGTTAAATATTTGGAATTGCACCGCACAGTCGGAGTAGGAATGTCCCAATGAAACGAATTAAATGGTTGGCCCTTTTTCAAAAGTTACACACACACACACACACACACACACACACGAAGCATGAAGACAAAAAAAGGGACAAGAGAATATAGGTGAGGGGTAAATAGTGGTACGATTGAGCGGAATAGGATTTCCCGGAAAAGCTCCTGGTGGGGCTACAGGTTTGACCGGCACCTTGTCGCGTGTCGGGACGGGAGAGTGTCCCGTCCAATTCGGCGAGCGACCCGGCTGAAATGAGCGGGTTCGGATCAGAGGTCTAGCTGCACGCGTGTAGGGGGAGTATTGTAGGAGGTTTTTCATTTTTATCCATTTCTATTTTGTGTGTGTGTTTTTTTGTCTTTCACAATCATAACTTAATAAAGACATTGGACCTACTTTGACCTCGCATATGCAAACCATGTTTAGGCATGTACATTATGTCCACCGAAATTGGTTATGCATGTGTACATGCATGTAGATATTTCGTTTATATAGTTATGTGTGTGTGTGAATATTTGTAGGTATGTTTGATGT